>PPJZ02000037.1:0-96101 GCA_003705955.2 Zygosaccharomyces kombuchaensis
CCCTTCCCAGACTCCACTCCACCCCCTCGCCCCTTACAATTCGTATATAAACGCCACCCAAGGACCCACTCTACTCGATCTTTCGCCAAGCATTGCCACGGTCACCAAAAGCTATTCTCTAGCGCTAAGGTTAGCATATAGCAGATTATCCCCTCTTTCTATCTTCTTCATCTCTATATCTCTAAGCAATGGCTGATTTTGGTTTGATTGGTTTGGCCGTCATGGGCCAGAACTTGATTCTGAACGTGGCTGATCACGGGTTCTCGGCGGTGGTTTTCAACAGAACGACGTCGAAGGTGGACCACTTCCTCGCCAACGAGGCCAAGGGCAAGAACATCAAGGGCGCGCATTCGGTGGAGGAGTTTGTGTCGAAGCTGAGCAAGCCCAGGAAGATCATGCTGCTGGTCAAGGCTGGTAAGCCTGTGGACTACATCATCGACGAGTTGGTGCCGCTTCTGGACAAGGGCGATATCATCATTGACGGCGGTAACTCGCATTTCCCTGACACCAACAGGAGGTACGATATGCTCAAGGCCAAGGGGATCCACTTTGTCGGGTCTGGTGTGTCTGGTGGTGAGGAGGGTGCGCGTTGGGGGCCCTCGTTGATGCCTGGTGGCGACAAGTCGGCGTGGCCTGCTATCAAGCCGATCTTCCAGGCGGTGGCGGCGAAGAGCGACGGCGAGCCATGCTGCGACTGGGTGGGTCCTGCCGGTGCGGGCCATTACGTGAAGATGGTGCACAACGGTATCGAGTACGGTGACATGCAGTTGATCTGCGAGGTGTACGACCTGTTGAAGCGCCTGGGCCAGTTCACGGACGCGGAGATCAGCGAGGTGTTCACCAAGTGGAACACGGGTGTGCTGGACTCGTTTTTGATCGAGATCACGAGGGACATTCTCAAGAAGAACGACAAGGACGGCGTGCCCTTGGTGGAGAAGATCCTCGACGAGGCCGGACAGAAGGGTACCGGTAAGTGGACTGCGGTGAACGCGTTGGACTTGGGCCAGCCAGTGACTTTGATTGGCGAGGCCGTGTTTGCGCGTTGTCTTTCGGCAATGAAGGGCGAGAGAGTGCGTGCCTCGAAAGTCTTGCTGGGGCCCAAGATCCCCAAGGACGCCATCAAGGACAAGAAGCAGTTTGTGGACGACCTGGAGCAGGCGCTTTACGCCGCCAAGATCATCTCGTATGCCCAGGGTTTCATGCTGATCCGTGAAGCCGGTAAGGAGTACGGGTGGAAGTTGAACAACCCTGCCATTGCCCTCATGTGGAGGGGTGGCTGCATCATCAGATCTGCCTTTTTGGGTGAGATCACCAAGGCCTACAGGAAGAACCCAGACTTGGAGAGTTTGTTGTTCCACGACTTCTTCACGGAGGCTGTCACCAAGGCGCAAGACGGCTGGAGAAGGGTACTCGGGTTCTCGACCACGTACGGTGTGCCCACGCCAGCTTTGTCGACTGCGTTGGCCTTCTATGACGGTTACAGATCGTCCAGATTGCCAGCCAACCTGTTGCAAGCGCAGAGAGACTACTTTGGTGCCCACACTTTTAGAGTGTTGCCCGAATATGCCTCGGCCTCGTTCCCCGAGGGGAAGAACATCCACTTCAACTGGACCGGTCACGGTGGTAACGTCTCTGCCTCCACTTACGAAGCATGAGGAGCGTGAACAAGATTTTAATAGATTTGACGATATACATGCTTTTTTTTTTTTCTCTCTCTTCCTCTGTTTCTCTTATATGTATATGACGTGAACGATTTTTTTTTTTTTTTTTTTGAAGTGTTGAAGCCGTGCGGCTGCGCTACCGCTCGGACACAAACAGAGAACTGATGCAAATATAATGCAAGTTTAAACAATCGAGTTTAGGTGGAAAGAAAAAGATTAGTGAGTTGGAGACCACAATGCCTATGCCAATTCCAATGCCCTTCGAAATGGTGGAGCCCCCACCTGAGCTGCCGCTACACTCCTTCGCTCGCATGGAGCCGCCGTTGGGACCTCGTAAAAGGATTGTCAACCGCTTGAAGGATCTTCTCACCCCGAGTAGGGACCTGCAACAGCCGGTGCAAGATTTCGACGAGTTGGCCCTCAGACCGCCTGCCTTCCCGCTGGTGGAGGATAGTACAAAGACTTTTCTCACCGGTAACAACGCAGATGCAGACGAACCGGGGGAAGAGATTGCGGCAGCTGCTGCAGCCGCAGCCGCAGCCGCCGCCGCCGCGCACAAACCCGCTCCTCCCTTTTTCAATATCCCACACTCGGTGATTCTGGGCGACCCAAGCGCATTTTCCAACTTCTCCTCCTCCCTGCACGTCAAGCACGTTGGGTTGCGCGCCGTCGTGAAGAGGTTGGGCGCGATTGCCCACAAGAAGAATGAATCTGCCCGTGCGAGCCAGAAATTTTTGAGGGATCTGGTCTCTTGGGGCCAGAACGCCTCCTTTGACAACGTGGACTCCCTCGAACTCGTGAACGAGATTCAAACTCTGTTCCAGCAGGACCTGGCCATCGAGCAGAGAATCGGTGAACGGCTCAAGATTCTGGCCGCAGAGCTGGATTTCGTGTGCATCAGGGAACAGGAGCTCTCGCAGGAACGCAAGAACCTGGCTGTTTCCCTCAGGAGACACCGCCACACCCTCGAGAAGAAAGGCGAGTCGCACGAGGAAGTGGCCCTCCTCAGGGAGAAGGTGATCGCCCACGAGAGGGCCTTTGAATCGTACAAATCGTACTACCAGTACGCGGTCTCCGTGACGGCGAGACAAGCTTTCAAAGAGCTGGGCGTGGACCTGTACGAGACGGCCTCGGACCTGAAGGAGACCAGTGGGGATTTCCTGACGACCACTTTGCAGATTTTACAGATGGTGGATGGGGACGGATTCGTCAAAGATTTGGAAAAGATTCGGCTCGTACGTGCCGAGAGGAATTGGTCCAAGCTGACTGCGCAGCAGAGGACCGACCCTCAGAGTTGGGTCGATCTCGTCAGTGGGAAACGCGATGGAGATGACACTTTGATGCAGAGGGTGCATCAAGGTTTGCCGCAGTCATTTTCCCCCGGTTTGGCTCGCAACAACGGTGCCCTTTTGGAAGAACCCAAGTTGGATTTTCACACCGGTGGGCTGGATGAAAGCATTTCGGCCATCGAAACGAACAGGTTTAACCCGATTACCAGTAACGAGTTCTTTTCACCGCGTGAACCCCGGATGCGGCAGGAGCAGTCTGTCACGCGGTCCCGTCCCCCTTCGCGCTCACGCTCAGGCTCACGCTCGCGCTCACGGTCGCAGTCCCAATCGCAAGAAGACAGTGATAACGTCGTCAGAACTTTGAATCCCAATCTCGTTCGCAGAGATACCGTGGCAAGACCCGTTCTAAGCATTCGAGAGCCCAACAGTCGTGCGACGCCGCACGGTTCACCGGGGAAAGGGTCCAAACCCTCTAGGGCGGAGGATCCGAACATGACCGGCTTCATCCTCAATTTTGGCAACATTTCTCAACAGTTTGACGATGCGGAAAGGCATTTGCAAGAGAACAGATGGCTCGACTGATTCTTGCAACTATAGAGTTGATTAAACACGTATAATTTTTGCATTTTGTATTTATTTACAGTGGGGATAGAATTTCTTAATATTTTTCTCTTTTTCAGGTGCTAAATATTCTCTTGGATACTTCGTAACTCGATATCATGATGGCACAGCTGGGCGCTATCTTCGCGACTCTCACGGGCAGGCCCACATACAGCGCGCCCAACCCTTCACTTCGCCTTATGCCATCCAGAAATTTAAACATGTTTCTCCGTGACACAAGCGTATTTCGTACAGATCTCCTGTGGTGTGGGGAAGATGCTATCTGCATCCTCGTCTTTCCTACGTCAAATGGGTGTGTTATAATGGCGGCAAGGGATCCACCTATACAGCCTGTGATGAAACTGTTGCCAAATTGGATCCAGTTGGCATGTGCACTCGGGTAAAGCGGTTGGTACCAATAGTTGTTTTTGCAAAATTCGTACGAGGCCCAGTAAACTGCACTGAAGGGCACATCCCTCCATAGTGTAATCTCCAACCCTCTGAACAGTACTTTCCCGCCATCTTGAGAAATCTCCTTCCTAGTCTCCATAATCAAATCTTTGAAAATTTCCCATTTACTAGCCCCACGGGAGGATCTGGGAATGCTTTGCAACCTCGTCTTGATTAACTCCAATGGTGCTATTATGGTGGCAGCAATGACTCTGGCAAGAGCACCACATACCAGCGGATTTGACGCTGGGTAGTCCTTCCTAAATGGCGATGCGTCTCTCAAATACTCATAACCGGTGAAATAAACCACATTGGCAGGTATCGCCATTAAAAGTGCAATGGATATGCCGCTCCATAGGCTCGTGGCTCCTTCGTTCTTGGCTATCTTGGCGAATGCCTCCATGGTTCCATTAAATCGAATCGTGGAGTTCCGACAGTTAATCTCCTGGAAGCAAGGGTCCTGCCAGAATACAGCATCCGTGCCAGTATTGTTAAATGGAGATTTGGGCCCTGGTGGTGGTTGACACGAGCACTTCGGGAGTACTTCTTGCTGTTGTAAACGGATTCTTACCACATCCATGGGCGTCAGTATTAAGGATGTTAGCAGAGAGCCTACACCAGCACTAAGCATCCTTTCTTTAAAGCTCAACTGAGCTTCTGGCTCTCTAGCACCCATCTTGATGACTTTGGTGCTACAGGATGGACGAAATCAACGATACGTGCTGGTCTATGGTTCAGCACATTTAACCAAAATGAGTAGCTAACTACCACTAATTGACCTGTGCGCGACTCACGCCGTAGCGCACGATGGGATAAAAACGTCACACCGCTAAAATATCAACTAAAATTTGGGAGAAAAGAAAATAGACGAGCAGTATTGAAGGTCGGAAACATCTTGACGACCCTCAAAAGCTTGTATCAATTTCCTTTAACCTGATATGTTCTTGTTGTCTTTATCTCCATTTTGTTGAGCTTGACTAGTAAATGTATGTGGACAGGCGGCCATTTTACTTTTTTTTTTGTTAGCTATATTATTATTACGAAATGTTGGACGTCGTAAAGACTGGAACCCTTCCTTCATCCTCTTTAGTTTAACCTTTTTGGCGTGGTGCCATTGTGAAGCCTCGGCGTCAGTGTCGCCGGGGAAGTCTTGAATGAAAAATGAAATTAACTTGTGTGATTAGTTAAACTAGATGCGAAAAGCAAGGCTACAAATAGTTTGGCAATGGTTCACTATCTACTAAAAAGTCCGTCTGGGGAATTCGGGGTTCTTTTTCGAGTCTGTACAGTTTTCGGATGGCAGTCTCGAATTTTTTGGCTTGTAAGAACAAAAGTTCATCATGCGTCGCAAACGAAACTTTGTTGTTGACTGCGGACAGTGGGTCGTCAAACTCCTCCTCTTCCCAGTCTAAGGGGAAATTGCTATCATAGCACTCCGATTTCCATCGTTCATCGTTCAATTCGAAAAAGACAGGGATGCTTTCAATCCAATTGTTCACTTTTTCACTATGTGGCATATTTTGGGCGGTTCGAGGATTGAAAAAAGATGGAAAGCTTTGCCCTTGATAGTATGCAGATTGTGAGCTCCTCTCCTTGCATATATTGGGGCTGGCTCCTTGGGACATATTCAAAGGGTAGCTGGAATAGTGCATTGGATAGGGCATCGTGACATTGTAATTTTGATAAATAGAGTTCATCATGGGACCGCTCGAATATGTCATAAGAGTATACTGCTGTAACATACCATCCGTCATTTGACGATAAGATTTCATTTTTCCAGTTGATGTCTGCGGTGTTCCCTTGGTCGGTAAATAATATTCTGGTTCCTGGGAGTTGTTATGTTCCCTTGGGTTAACCATGGGGACAGAGGGTGATTTGTCCTCTTGGGAAGTCGGCGAACTTTCAAATTTTTGGATTCTTTTTTTCTTTGGGGGATCTTTATCTCTGGAATCAGAGTTAAGAGGAACACTGTTCGGGCAACTTTCAGTATTCATCTTACAATTGTAGCTGAATTGGGGCCTTGTAAGTGCTGGATGTCTTCTCTGTGGCATATTTGTGTTTCAAGAATTGAAACACTGAACTTTACGAAAGTATATATATAAATATTGGGAGTGAAAATATTTTATGAGAACAACTCGGTTTCTGAGTTTCAGTTTAAATATAACTGCTTTAAAAAGTTCGGGACACTAGACCTATGTCTCTCTGGGTTATTTTTTTTTTTATTCTTATTGCAACTACTTCGCTAACACAAAAAAAAAAAGAGTCGGAGGAATGTAGAAAAATAAAGACTAAACTTGAAATAATAAAAAAAGATACTTCAGAATAATTAAACAATTAAACACTTCAGTTATTTCAGTTTTCTGCGTTTCAGTTTCCCGCTAGCAGTTGTTAGTCTTTTCCCCAAATTTAATTTCCTTTGTTCTTGAATGTATTCCGTGGGGAAAAATTCCGTTAAAGTCCTTTGCCTCGATTCCTTCTTGCGTTTGTTGATATCTCTGATCAAGGGTATTAAAACTTCATCAGTTTTTTCCTGTGGCCACCCAACCTTTCTGTTGAAAAAAGATCGCAACATGTCCAAATCAGGGGCTCCCCATACAAACTTTGTCTTGTCGTTGTCCACCTCAGGATAAAGGTAAGCGTTTTTAACACTTTCACTTGGAAAGTGGTCATCCAACACTATTTCATTTTTCACAAGCTTCTTCCTGAGATTCTTTCTAAATGTACTATCCTGTTCTTGCTTCTTCTTGTCGAATTGGCCTTCATTGTACCAATCACGGAAATCCGACAAAGACTCAAACTCCGCAATGACCTCCATGCCGGAGACTGGCCCCATACCTTTTATACCATTGGTGTAATCGCTTCCCAAAAGTTGGGCCAGTTCAATCATACCGATTCGATCCAATCCCAAACTTTTGTAAATACGTTCATGATCGTAATATTCCACGTAGTTTCTTTCAGAAAACATATTCTTGTATACTTTTAAACCACCGAAAAGGAAAACATCACTATCATCCGTAATCACACCATCAACTAGCTCGTCTCTCATCAAAGTAGCACATTGGGCCTCTGCCTCCATCGGGGCAACAATATAAGGAACGCCAAACCTCGAAAGCAAGTCTTGAACATCCGAAATCATTTCAGCTGTGACCTCGTCAGAATCCCTTTTGTCTTTCGTCTGTTGCTCATAAAGAGAATCTTCCATAAATGTGTTATCAACAAGTTTGTTACTCAAAACATTTTTGAAAGTGCCAAACTCTCGGTCTTCCTTCCTTATATTTTCAGCAATATTTTCTTCTTCTTCCTCTGAAAAATCGTAGTCGAACACTAGTGGTGCTCTGTTGGGGACTGATTGTTCATCATGACTAACGCTAGAAGGAGAAGTATCTGCCTGCTGTCTCTCATCAGCTTTACCATTTTGAACATTACGTTCGTCAACCTCAAAAATTTCGTCATAATCTTCTGGCTGGCTCATATCCCCTAGAGGTTTGTCATTTTCCAAACCTGTCACTCTTTGTAGAACACTAGTGGTGGCATTATTCATTGATTGATCCACTTCTTTGTCTTGCACGAAATTAGAAGTGGAGAATGGATTGGCGGCCTGGTCTGTGCGAATCCGAAACCAAGCAGGCGTTTCGGGAGGTAAAACATCAGTTGATCTTTTTCCAGGTTTGGACTTGTTATTTTCCGGGCCTTTCGAATTTTGAAATAGAAACGAGTCACTGTTGCCCACATCAAATTCTGGTATTTTGTTGACAATAAAATTTAAATTTTGTTCACTTTCTGTGGGTATATTTTTGTTGACCGTGTGATCTAAAAGTGACACTGCTTGAACTTGCGGTAGGGAAGGCCGTGAAACTGCATTCTCTTCCGCATTTTTCTGCACGGCTCTTGTCCATTCTTTCTTACTTTGCTCTTGTTTCCTTGCATGCTCCTCCCCTCTTGACTGCCGCATCGCCTCCATCATCTCAATCTCTTCTATTTGCTTTAAGTAATTACTTTCGTCATCGTCGCTTCCTTCAACCTTTTCCATTGACGGTACCTGTGCCGCTCCCCTTAACCTATTTTCAATTTTAGACTTTTGGACAGCCTCCAGCATTTCCACTTCTTCGATAACCCCTAAATAATCACCGTTATCTTCTCCCTCTCCCTCTCCCTCTCCCTCTCCATCTCCATCTTCCACCCTATCCACTCCCGGAGTTCTATATGGCCTTTTCATTGGGGATAATTGAGCGGGTCTTGTATCCAGAAAAGATTTTCCGCCAGCAGCAGATGACTCCCTACTGAGCTGCGGAAGCCTTGCCGCATTCAGTGAATAATCCTCAATGGGCTTTTTGTTCTGTGGCTTTACGTCCACGTCTTCCCATTCGAAATTCTCTTCATTCTCCTCTTCATCAAGATGTCCACGATGGGGACCTATGCTCTCAGAGATTGTTGTGACCTTGTGACCTAAAGATTTCAGCGTCTGAAGATCCTTATCATCCAACAGAATGGCCTTGTCAGATTCTGATCCATCTAACTCACCTAACCCCAAAGACCAACCTTCATCCGTCTTTGTTAACTTGTACTCCCTGTGAAGTTGGCCAGAAATACGATTTACCACTTCTTGATCCAGTCTCGAAGCACCACCATCATGCAGCCCCGTTACATTCATCAATTTTTGGGTGAAGAAATTTCTTCTTTTCACCATGTCTATTTGAAACTTTGAAAAATCCATACTATTGGGGAAAAGGTGCTCCAGCTGCTCCTTCGTGTATCCCATTCTCAATCTGGACCTCAATCGCAAGGTAGACAGTATCATATATTGTGTGGACTTCGGCAGTTCGTCAAATTCAGCAGAGAGAGGATTTATGGAGTCCAGGTCGATACCCTCCAACTCATCGTCGATCGAATTAACTACTTTCTCGTAATTATTTGCAGAAAGGACCCGCTGATCATCTGGATCATATTTGAAACCAGGAATGTGAGGCAGATGCCACTCATCTTGAGGTCTAAACAGCTCGAGACCTTTCACTTCGCCTCCTTGGTTTTTTATAGGTTTGATCCTTCCATCTTTCTCAGATTCTTGCTGCTTTTGTAGTTGAATAGCCAGAAGCTTTCTGGCAACCACAGCAGCACTTTCTCTTTTGCCTTGTCTTCGTTCCTTCCTTTGACGTATCGTATCTTGCTTTAAAGCAGGAACACCTCCATCAAAGACGAATACGGGCTTAATCCCAAAATATAGCAGCTTGCAAATTCTGCGAAAAAAACCAATAATATGTGAGTACTTCAGAGCGTTACCTTCTTGATCTCTGACAGCTTTCAAAAACTGATATATCCAGATAGAAGCATCTACAGCCATCCTTCTATCTTGAAGGGATTCTAACCTTACAGGACGGGCAGTTGGACCCACCACATCCCAAAATGAGTGAACACCCATGAGTTAGCAGCTTAGTGGTGGACGAACAAGGTAACCTACGGGTTGTGATGATTGTCAAACTATTATAGTGTTCTGGCGGTTGACTAATAAGTTTCAATCCCATCACATCTACTATTAGGGTTAAGGAACTTTTGAAAAAAAAAATTATTTTTTGTTCTAACTGAGGTTCGAACTCAGGACCTTTGCCGTGTGAAGGCAACGTGATGGCCACTACACTATTAGAACTTAACTTACAGGATTAGTTTAGCCGAAGGCCACATATTACATGAATATACAACAACAGATCACATGGCATACAATATTGCAGATACCATTCACTTGTAAGTAAGATTCAATTTTAATAATGAGGAAAATAATAGGAGAACTCTCCACAATATCTAGAGATATTATCGAAGGGTAGAAATCAAGTGGAAATTATTTGAATTCGTATATTTTTTAATTGTATTTAGCAGTTGCATTTGAACTGGTAATCTCCCTTCCACTAATTTATAAACGGCCTGGTATTAAGGCATAACATGCTGACTTAAGGTGAAGTAATTTCTCGAAGCGACAATTGCAACGCACAAACTATTTTCTATGCATCGGAGTGTTTCTAAGACATATGTAACTCATAATGGCGTAAACATTTTCTGAGCCGTACAGAGGAGGTACTTACCTTACATACGTTGAACAATAATGCATTATTCTTACAAAAAAATTGGTATTACAACTACAGCGGCATTAATACAATTCGGCATTTTTATTCTCGCATTTGTAAACATTTATGCTTGTATCATGAGAGTTTGCAGCTGCAAGCATCATTCTATGAGGATGTAAAGCCATGGATGACAGAAATGTGGTCGATGATGACAGAGTCGATCTTATACCAGTGGCAGCTAGAGTGCCCGCCACACCGCCACTGCTATGATGGTTTTTGAAATTCGATAGTAAGTCACCGGATGTGGTCCAGATTTTGATCTGCTTGGTCCCAGTGGCAATGATGGGAGCATGTTCATGAACTTGGGTGGTAGTCATGGTGGTCATCCTCTTTTGTCCATTTTGTTGTTGTAAGTTTTCATCCTTAAACATGTTCACTGGTTCATCCATTCTTACGTCCCAAAGCTCCACCACACCATTGGTAGAACCACTGACGAGTTCTCTATAACCACCTCTTTGCATGTGAACATTGTTTATCCAAGTACGCCTGGAGCCCATCCCAGGCCTCCATAGGCGAATCATCGAATCCCTGGGGTCCACCCGTCTATCGTAGACCCTTAAGGTGCCATCGGCAAACCCTGCAACAACAATGTTTCCCGCTAATTGGTCTGAAGTTATCGAGGTAATTAACGAAGAAGTTTTGGCAGGTATGTCCACTTCTACTGTCTCAGTATGTGCATCCCAAACACGAATAATCTTTACATCACCAGTGGTGAGAAGAGAGCCCCTAATCTGTTGCCATTCGGTCAACAAACCGCTAGAACGAGGAGTTAGCAACATATCCGTCAAGCCTCTCCATGCGGATACTAGTTCCAAATCATTAGAAGAGTAGAGATTCTTGTAAATCTTAATTATACCATCAGAGGAACCTGTCAATAGCAAAGCCGCATCGTCCTCGTTCAAAAACTTCAAATCGGTTACTTTGGTGCCGAAGGGGTTCCCGTTGGAAAACCTAACCAAAGTTGTGTTGGCGTCCCAATCAAAAACAGTAACTTCATCTCTTTCATCGGCACTCACCAAAATATTTTCAAATTGAGCAAATCTCATCAGTTTGGGTTGCGTTTTATTATCCAGCGTAGATAGGCGGTTGGACCAATCACCATACAACGCTAGCTTCTTCTCACCTTGTGTCTCTTGTATAATACTCTCATTCCGATTTCTCCGCCACAACCTTGCGCTGTATTCAACGCTTCCTGGCTCATCTGTCTCATGCTTCCTCATCTGGGGTTCTTGGAAATATTCGCGAGAATAATCCAGAAAGGTACTTTCCAAAGGCAATTTCAAGGGTCCACTAAGGTTGCGAAACCTAGGAATCTTGGCCAAAGGAGCCATACCATGGGGGACGCTCAAAAGAGAAATACCAGTGGGTCTCAAACTTTGATCATTCATTAAACGCTGCAAATCAGTATCAGATTCGTTTTTGGAGCTCCTCAAGCCAAGATTCTGGAAAAACTTACTTAGCGAAGTGCCCTCCTTACGAGTGGACTTTTCATTCCTCATTTGCATGTCGCCTTCATTGTTCCTATTTTTATCTGTAGAGAAGGGAAGATTTGGTTTTTTTAAAAGTTGCACTTGAGAATTATTATTAAACATCGCCTTCCTGCTTTGGCCTATCCCGACACTTCTTTTGATCAAATAATGTTCAATTTTAGAAAACGCATCGCTTAAGTCCTTATGCGTACTCAATTCTAACAAAACGTAATCCACCACTTGACCTGCCAAAGCGCGGTTTTCTTGATAAGGGTCTTCTGCTAAAATTAATAAGGCCTCCCAAACGGTACTGAACACAGAACCATGACTCACCGAATGCTTATCTTTATAATTTTGAGCCTCAGCATCTGTACGTTCCATTTGAATTATTTCTTCAATCAATTCATTGAATGCCACTATGATAAAAAAATTGATATAACGATGAACAGTCTGAGAGAGGAAAATTATCACCTCTTTTCTAACTAACGGCGACCCATCATTTATCAAGCCCAATATACCAACAAGATTAGAAATTTCCTGTTTTTTCAATTTCCTTGGTTCTATGTTTTGCATTTGTAGCTGCATTATTTGACAATGTTGAATTTGCTGTTCGAGCTTCATCTGTTGTTGCTCAAGATGATGCGGCTGCTGCTGATGTACACCACTTTGCAACTGCTGCATTTGAGAATGCAACTGTTGGTATTGCTGTTCCAGTTCTTGTTGTGTTTTGAAGAGCTGATCAGAGTCATCAATATCTGATATGAAGTTCTTTAATGCCAATACCACAGCTGTCCTCACTTCCGGAACAGGATCTTTCAAAGATCTCATCAAATTATCTATGATGCCCGCATTCATACATATATGCTTGTAGAGCGAGTTGTGACTGCAAAGTTGGCCGATCAAAATTGTACACCATTGCCTTAACAATGGAATATCTGAGTTTTCAATGTAGAAACTCATTTTGTTCACCAAATCCAAACTGAAACAATATTTCTGTCCTAAGGGAAAATCCCTGACAAACGATGAGAGAACGAAAACTGCCATCGCCTTCTGTTCGTCAGTTGTGTCATTAGAGTGATAATGCGCAGCTGAATACATGTGTGGTTGATAAAGTTGTCCTCTAGACCCGTTCAAATTGGAGTTAGCAGTCATAGGTAAAGTTGACCCTGGTGCTATGGAGGTGCCACCTGCCGGAGATGGAAGCAACCCGCAATCAGGCACTAACACTGAAACGAAATACACGAACCCTTTCTCCTTTATAAGCTCCGCCTGTGTGTTTTTGTAATCAATGGACATGATTCTCGACCATATGAAAACCAAGATGGGCTTCAATTCTGGAGCAGGGCTCTGCAAAAGTTTTAAGACGTAGGGAAAAATGCCGATGGAAAGAGACAAATAGACCGCCCAAGGCCCCAGGTCAAGAAATCGCGATAAGAGGACTAGAGCACGTATGCGATGAACTTGAGACAGTAACACTTGTAGAACAATAGGTAGTTGTTCGGGCGGGTGTCTCGTGTTAGATGCGTACTTCAGCCACAATTCAAAAGCCGTCAAATTTTGTTCGAAAAAACCTGTGAACTGCTGCTGCTGTTGTTGAGGTGGAGTTTGCGACAACGTTGTCTGAGACCTCTTCGAAGCAGATTGCACAGCAGGATGGTTCGCAAGTGACATAGTACTCAGGTTAGCCACCGCAAACCTGGAGTGTCCCTGAATGCTACCTGGTTTGTTTTCCTGCTTTTGAGGCGTCTGGTTTTGTAAGGATTCCTGCTGCTGCAAAATCATCTGACTCTCTAAATCTGCGGAGGGAGGTGAATTCTTCAAATCGTTGACCAGTTTGCTTAACACTTCATCTAATGCCAAGTCCCAAGATTGCCACATTGGGTGACTGGCTATGCAATCAGGCAGTTCGGGATCTGAAACCGGATGCGAGTTATACCAGGGCATTATTCTTTTAGCTAAAAGGAAATTGCGGAACAATGCCGCCACCATCAAATCATGTCTAAATAGTTTTTTGAAAAGTGGGCGCGGCAACGAAGTCCATGCTATGGTATCTGTTATGGCAGTGAATATCCAGTTTAACTCACCCAAGGGAGTCCTTCTATCAGATAATACCCCAGGGATAACCACGTTGGGGATATTTGATTTGTATGAATTTTTACCGCCATCAAACTCGTTAGTGATTGGATTTTCAAACAAAATTCTGTATTTGGAATCTCTCAAAGGGGTTTGCATCAAAAACACCCTTACGCTGATTTCAATAGGACATGTCAGACAGCAAGTGAATAGGTCTGCCGGTAGTTCGGGACTCATTAGAAGCAATTCATCTGATCTACACGAAGCCAACTGAAAACACTCCGCATTTGTGAAAGAGGGTGAAGGTGCCGAAGTATTCTGAATACCCTCTTGTTCCTCTCTTATTCTCTTTTGTACAAACTTCTTGAAATTACTCACAATGTTCCCAGCATTGTTGCAATCGTAGACAAAAATGCAAGGTGCCCCCAACCACGTCTGTAAATCATACAACGACACCGGAATGTATTGAGTATACCCTCGATTGAAAACCCATATTTCACCCGAGGGTGTGGGTTGCGGTACGCCGTGGCCGTTATAATGGAACAAAATTCGATCATCCTTGGAGGTTCGCCTCAAAGAGTTGCAAAACCGCTTAACGTCCCCCACACAAGGGTCCAAGCTTTGTTTGTAACGAGTCCGCAATGAAAGTGTTTCGTACTGAGCTTGTAAATTCTTTCCAATCTGCTCAATGGCCTTTTTGGAGTCCTGGAAGTTCAGAGGATCTACCCATGACTCTACCCTGGCACACGGTTGTGTCTTTATGACATCAGGTGGATCCACCCCTAGATTCAGGCACAACAATAGGGCAGCGCTAACGGTCTTCTGCCTATCTTTCATGATCTTCCAATCCTGAATGGGTTGGTAGTAGTGCTGCGCATCCTCTATCTTCTCCTCCTCCGTGGTAGGATTGCCATTGGTCTTGTGCCTTTTGTCGTCAAAATAAAAAATGAATTCATTGGCTAACGTCTGTAAAAACTGCTCGCTATGATACTGCTCTTCGAATCCATGCCTAGTTTCTACGTTAAGTGGTCTCAATGGTTGAGGACCATATGTCACCGGCATTACTTGGCTCAAAACCTCCTTTATAACCAATGTTGTAAAGAGCTGGCAAGCTGCAATAAAGAAGGAGAGATCAAAACCACCAGCAGTCAAAAGATAATTAAATGACCAGCTTTCGGCCGCTTTAATTGTCTTATTGAACTGGGATATTTATTCAATATCTTCAACGTTGTCTATCTTCCGGTTTATTTCATCTGGACCAAAATTCATGAAATGCGTTAGCAGGCCAAAAAAATTCAAAAAAAAAAAATTAAAATGTGACTGACATTAGCTTCTAATTCATAAAGATGAAATATCTGCAGATGATATAAGGGATTTGTTAGCCATGAATACTTCCAGTTCGAATGCTACAATTTTACTCAAGAGGATCCTGACTTTGAGCGAGTTCTCCCCGCTGATTTTATGCACAGATAGCATTGCCCAGACTGCTAGTCATCTCATTGATGAGGTTCTTTACAATGCTGGCGCTAACGGAGAGTTGTCCATAGTGTACGTTTCATTTGAGAATGTAAACTGTCCTGCCTATGCCACGCACTTTGTCGATGTGGAGTTAGTAGGTTTGTCGAAGTTGGCGCAAACCATAAGTTCGTATCTGCCCTCATCGCCTGTGGCATCAGGCCCCAAGAGTGTCGTCGTCGTCGATTCGATGAACTATATACCGAAGACACATATTGCTCAGTTTATGGCTTCTACTGGATCCAGGCATGCAACCTTATTGGGAATTTACCACAGAGACATGCCGGATGTGACGGACACTGTACTAGAACACTACCCATCGTCATTATCACTGCTTTATTTTATGGCCACAACAGTACTGGAGGTAAATCCTATTTTGGGCAAAGATGTTGATGAAGAGGAGTTGAGGGGACAGTTTGCACACTCACTCATACCGCGTGGTTTGAACAATAGCAGGTTCCAATTGACTTTGACAAATAGAAGAAAGAGTGGCAGGTCACTGGTGCACAAATTTTGCATTGACTCAAACACGCATTTCTACGAATTTGTGACCGAGTTTACTGCAGAAGAGAAAGATACCAGTGAGAACCCAGAGGCACTTCAAGATTTAACAACTTTCAACCTTTCCACTTCTGCCAAGCAAAAGATGGCTAAGGATCAAGTGGACCTGCCATACTTAGAGGCTCAATCCTTCAACACTGGTGGTGCTATCGTGTACCAGTTTGAAAAAGATGATGACTATGACGAAGAAGACCCTTACGAAGACCCATTCTGATCCTATGTACAATCGCATGTATATAAGGAAGGCAAAAACCCGATCTATTGCTGGCTTTCCAGGCGGTTGAATGCAGATGCCACTTTCCTTTTAAGCTTCTTAATCCTGTTTTTAAAACCTGCATTCTGTTGAATTCTGTCCGCCTCTTCCACTGGTAACATATTTTTAACTAATAAGTTGAACAATGTGCCAAAAATTAATCCCATAATCGTAGATGTTAGAATGATGACGTTATAGGGCATACTGAAGTCAGGTGTAGACAATAGCAGCAGTAAAGTGGCAGTCCTCAATTGGTAACTGGTGGGAGAGACAACTGTGATGACCGCAGACTCGATTTCGAACCCATGGTTTGCGTCTGGTGGATATTCTGCATATTGCAACAATGATTTGTCAAACTGATATGAGACAGTCACAGTAGTATTGGCAGGGATGGTAATCTTGTACTCTAGGTGAGTGGGCCTGACTCTATCGGCAGCTGGTATATAGTGTGTAGATTGTAAGAGGTCATCCAAAGTGATGTCAGAAGGATTTTGTGCATTCTTCTCCAAATTCATGGTTGAAAGGTATATTCTCATGAACCAAGGTAAAGATTCAAAATAGACTAAGGTCACTGGCTCCTCAGTAGGATTTACAAAAACTGTACGCAACCCACCACGGTCTTGACCGTAACCTTTCAGAGATCTGCTGACATAAATGGGCACTTCTTCGACGTCTACCACGGAGTTAGTATCGTTAGATTCAAAATAGATGTCTTGCTTCAAAAAATCCTTCAAATCAAAACAGTTATTAGTTGTGGCGAAAAAGCTGTTATTAACTTGAATGAAGGCATTCCAGCTTTTTGCGATGTCTACACAAACACGAGATGGCTTCTTAGAAATTAAACTGGAACCTTGGATCGATTTACCAAATAACTGCGAAAGGCTGTAAGAACCTTCAGTTTCGTCTGGCAATTGGAAACATTGAAATGCATCAAATGGCTTACTCATATCACAGCGTAACTTATCGCTGGGTAGCGGTTTTGGGATGGGATTCTCACTCCTGGCCAAAGTATTGGGCACATTTATCACCACATCCACTAACGCCTCTAAGGTATGACTGCAATAATCGGTAGAATCGTCACATTCTGTGGAGATGTCGACAGATAAACTATGCCACGAAGAGTCAAATAACTTGCGACCATCTAACAGTGTCGTGATACCTGCTTTCCCCTTAGTTGGGAATAACTTCACAAATGGTGTCAAATTCTCGGTACAAATTGGCTCATTAGCTAAAGCAGCACGCACTAAGTATAGCTGTTTGCTTTGGTCAAATAGCGGCAGAACGGCTTCGCCCACTGGGTGAAACGACTCCACTGGAAAAGTGGTCTTGGAACCATCGATGAAGTTCATAGAAGCACAAAATAAGCCGCCTAATGAATTTACTAAAGTCTTCCATTGATTAAATGCATTGCTCTTCGAATCTGCCTCAATGACAGCCCACACCTCCACTCCGGAACCTCCAGATGTGAATCCGTCGTGAGGTAAAACTCCCCAAGATTCAGCATCCCAGAACCCTCTCGTAAATCTTAAATGCAATTGCCTAGTAGCAGTTTGATCCAAAATGGGCTTGAAAGCCTTGGGAAAAACTGTGTAGTGACTGTAGTCATCAAAATCCGTTGAGGACTTCCCAGGCAAAAACTGATTCGACTTAGTCTTAAACGAAAAGGAAGTTAGGAGATAATTCTTGGGTAGCGGCTTGATGAAAAGACACTCTTCATAGGGATACGATAAGTCATCTTCAATAACAATCTCAGAAACCTCTTCTTCACTTCGAATACCAAAATCTCCAGTGGAAGAAACACTTGTTTCGATCACGGTATCTGCCAATTTAACTTCGATTTCACTTCTTTCGTCAAACACAAGTTCTTCGTCAAACACAAGTCCTGAGTTGCAATTTTGCCTGTAGTCACCTACAGATTCCTCACTATCTTCTGTTAGGTCGATATCTTCGTTGATTTCAAATCCTAAAGGGTTCTCTTGCGCTTCAGCAATGCCTAAGCTGCCAAACAAGCACACACAACACGCAATTCGTAATACACGAATCACCCCAGCTCTTCTCATGCCTCCAAACCCAAATATCCACCTTTAAAGATAAGTTTTCCGCCTCCTGTTTACCTTTAGTGTCAATATTTGTCTATACGCCTAAATTTTAGGCCACACAAAGATATATATAACGAGGGCATTATAAGCATGGAGCACTCCCAAGTCATGAATAAAGTGCAAAGAGAAGCTGATATGAGCAAAACTGTAAAATTTGTTGGATCTTCAGACCAGGTAAACTATCGGTTGGGTGGTACTTATTCGATTTCGCAAGATTTGAAGACCAGTATCCAAGCAGAAGTTACTCAGGATGAGAATCGAGATGTGCTACAGAAACAAATGGAGCAAAGAAGCGTTCACGGCAAGGAAGATGATTATCACAGAAGGCGGTTTGACAGGGAAGCCACTGAGGCTAATAAGAAAAGGGCCCTTGTAACCACGGAAGATCCGAATAACGAAATAGTACTACCTGTCAAAAAAAGATCCAGATGGGATATGGCAGCTTACCAAATGCCCGAGGCATCAAAAGAAGTGCAGAACGAGTTAAAAGGTCAACTGGTTAATGACTTACCTGAAAAGTATAAGCTGAAATTTTTCAAGGCTTCAGATCATAAGTATTTTGGGCAACTTTTAGTTGAGAAACGTCTGGAAGGCCTAAGTAAAGGAGAACAACAGGAAAGGTCACTTCTTTTATTGTTGTTAAAGGTCAAGAATGGTACCACTGCTTCAAGAAAAGCTTCGATGAAAACCCTTCGAGATAAATGCAACGATTACGGGCCCAAATTGATGTTGGATTCAATTTTACCCATCCTCTTGGACAAGACTTTGGAGGATCAGGAAAGACATCTTATGATAAAAGTACTAGGCCGCGTGCTTTTTAAACTGGGCAATAATATAAGGCCGTACACTCGCAAGGTAATGGCAATCATATCTCCATTGTTGATAGATGAGGATCCAGTTGCTAGAGCTACGGGTAGAGAAGTTATTACTACTCTAGCAAATGCTGCTGGGTTGGTTGCGATTATCACTTCGATATCAAAAGACATCGATCACGATGACGACTTTGTGAGAAATACGACAGCTAGGGCCATGGCTGTAGTGGGCAAAGCGTTGGGTGTTGCAAGTGTGATACCTTTTTTGAGTGCAGTTTGCCATTCACGTAAATCTTGGAGGGCTCGTCAAACCGGTGTGAGAATTATCCAACAAACTGGCATTCTAATGGGAATCGGGGTTCTTCCACATCTTACTGGGCTAGTTGAATGCCTTCACGATAACTTAATGGACCCGCACATTCCTCTAAGGATTGCCACTGCCAATGCATTAACTACACTGGCGCAAAATTCCTATCCCTATGGAATTGAAGCATTTAATGTCGTTTTGGGATCCCTATGGAAGGGCGTCAGAACGCACAGAGGGAAAATTTTAGCTGCCTTTTTGAAATGTCTTGGATCGCTGATCCCTTTGATGGACGCAGAGTATTCACTTTATTACACTCAAGAGGTGATGAGAATTGTCAAACGCGAATTTAGTTCTCCAGATGACGAGATGAAGAAAGCGGTTCTTTTAGTACTTCAAAAATGTAGCAGAACTGAAGGTGTTACGCCAAGCTATTTGAGGGAAAACGTTGCCCACGAATTTTTCAAATACTTCTGGATTAGAAGAACTGCATTAGATCGACAACTTAATAAAATGGTGACATACACGACAGTTGTCCTCTCTGAAAAGATTGGTGCTAAATTCACAATCGAAAATCTGCTCGCACCGTTAACAGATGAAGCCGAACCATTTAGAACGATGGCCGTTGGCACTGTCTCTAAAGTCATTAAGTTATTAGGGACCACTGAGCTTGATGAAAGACTTGAAATGCGCCTTATTGATGCTTTACTGGTTGCATTTCAAGAACAGACCAACAATGATAGCTGTATCTTCAAAGGATTTGGTGCAGTGGCCGCATCTTTCGATAAAAGGATGAAACCTTATATCTCCCCCATCGTGAGTACAATTCTTGATCATTTAAGGGACAAAAACCTTATAGCTCGTCAGCACGCGGCTGATCTATGTGCGATTATTATACCTGTAATTAAAAGTTGCGGAGAAACCGACATATTGAATAAACTCAATATTGTGCTTTACGAGTCATTAGGTGAAATTTACCCAGATGTTTTGGGGTCAATCATTGGTGCCATGTTCGTTGCTGTGTGTGAAATGGATTTGGAGACTATACAGCCACCTGTCAGCCAGATATTGCCCACATTGACTCCCATTTTAAGAAATCGACATAAGAAAGTACAGCTCAGTAGCATAGATCTGATTGGAAGAATTGCTGCATTGTCTCCGGAATCTGTTCCACCGAAGGAATGGATGAGAATTTGCTTTGAGACACTGGAAATGTTAAAAAGTCCTAACAAATCAATACGCAGAGCCGCTAACGATACCTTTGGACTGATTGCAAACGCCATTGGACCTCAGGATGTCCTTGTTATGCTGTTAAACAATTTGAAAGTACAGGAAAGACAACTTCGTGTATGTACCGCCATAGCGGTAGGCATCGTTGCAAAGACCTGTGGACCTTACATTGTGTTGCCTGCATTGATGAACGAATACAAAACACCAGAAAATAACGTACAGAACGGTGTATTGAAGGCTATGGCTTTCATCTTCGAATACATTGGCGGAATGTCCCAAAATTACATCTATTTCATTACACCTCTAATAGAAGACGCATTGACAGATACTGATTTGGTACATCGCCAAACTGCGGCGAATGTTATCAAACATATCTCTCTATATTGCAGTGGAGGGGGACACGAAGACGCCTTTATTCATATGTTAAACCTATTGATTCCTAATGTTTTTGAAACTTCACCACATGTCATTGCTCGTATTCTGGAGGGATTGGAGGCACTTAGCTACTCAGTCGGGCCAGGCCTACTTTCAAATTACGTTTGGGCTGGTCTATTCCATCCGGCCAAATATGTACGGAAGGCATATTGGAAAATGTACAACAATGCGTACGTACAACACCTGGACGCCCTAGTTCCTTATTACCCACTTTCTCAAGGAACTACATATACAGTCGAAGAATTAGATTATGTTCTGTAATTGCATCAATTACAAGTTTTGCATGATTAAATTTACAAATCAGGAAGCGTCACTTGGAAGATAAGGTAGAGTCATCTGAGTCGTCTCCACTCTCATCTTCTGTACTCACGTCAGTAGAAGACGTTTCCTCTTCATTCTCGTCATCATCTTCCTCACTGGAGCTTTCTATGATGATTTTTTTCTTAGACATGGTTGGTGGCTTCGCTGGAATATCTGAGAAAAATTCTTCTAAACTTTGCAAACGATACTTCTTGCCTTGTGGTGGCGGGGCAGCAGGTTGCCTATTAGTTTGTACTGAATAATCGTTCGAAGATATAGATGAACCTCCCCTAGAAATGCTTCTGTCAACATATGTATCTGAAGAGAAGCTCTTTTTGTACCTTTTATAATCCTTGAGGGCTGATGGCTTCCTGATATCCTCCTCCTCATTAATTGAATTTTCGTTCCAGGGAAGCATTTTATGGAGCTCTTGGACATTTTGGTCAAGTCCAAGGCTTTCCCAGTCCTGTCGATTAGAGTAGAACTCACCATCAAGAGTATGTGACCAAGTCGGGTGTGCCATTGGAGAAGGCTTTGGTGCTTGTAACAAAAGGGTAGCAATCTCAAACTTGCCTGAAAAAAATAAGGAAGAGAAGCACCGTGCTCTGTCTCTAATGTCATAATCTTCATCAAATTCTGCGAGATATGCTACTGCCTTGTACATTTGACCAATTCTCGAGTTACTAATGTCATACTCAAATTCGCCATCATGTTCCTTGGAGGCGTCAATATCGTAAGAAAGTAATTTGGCCGAAAGCAAAAGTATTTGACATCTCGTTTCAGGTCCTTCGAAGGCAAATCTTGGAATCAAATATCTCAATACATCAGGACAAATTCTATATTCGACGGCGGCTATCTCGCCAAAGAGCCACACAATACCTGCTCGAACGTTGTCTTCCAACGCTTTATTGGATTGAAGCACTTGAAAGAGTTTTATGACAGTGCTCAAGTGTCTTGTGGGATTCAGCAGACGTATCACATTGACATAAGAATCCAGAACCGCATTAGGCAGCTCGCTCGTTTCCATGTGGGAAATAAACCACTTCATTACGTGTGACTCCCACCTCATCGAAAGTTGACCACATACTGCCAATGTGTTTGCCGCTGCGATCACCAATTCGGGAGATTGTGATGTCGAGATGTGGAACTTGAGTTGATCAACTATAACTTTGACATTAAATTCGTTTACCAAATTTGACAAAATTTTTAACTTTAAAGATGCAACTCTTTTGTCATCAGAGGGCAGAACAAAGAACTTTCGGGTATACGGCAGAATTAATGACGAGTCTAGGAAGGAAAAAAGTAGAATGGTTTGAAGCAACGAGTATTTCACACCAACATTATCTGTGGAAACACTTGCTCTTACTAGCGCCTGCGGGAACCCTGATTTTTTAAATTGCATCGGAGTAGCCAATTGATAAAAAGCAACCGAACATGATAAAATGACAGAAGGATTCAAACTATGCACCAGTGGTTCCAAGCTTTGCAAGAAACGCATTAGATCTGGATGGTTTATTACATCATATACGGGGAATTGAATTTCGTTGAACTTATTTGGCAGCACAATGGTGCTTTGATTTTCAGTCAACGTTGATGCATCCACTATGGTAGGCCTAGGTAAATAGGTTTTGCAGTAAGCAACAAGCAAATCTACCATGAGTCCCTGGGCCCACGAATCCAACTCGCTCATCACATCACAGTAATAACGATAGTGCCCATGTAGCCATTCCAAACGCTGTGGAAAGCATTCCTTGAATAGCATAATAGCCGAAGAAATCACCAATGGATCAGCATCCGAAAGCAATTCTAGTAAGAGTGACTCCAATTCTTTTTCCACTTCTTGACCTTGTTCCCTGTACAGTTTCAACATAGCAAACGCTACTTCACCACGAACAATGGCAGCAGGGTCTGTTACCGCTTTCTTCAAAGTATAAAGGATTACTGGAAAAAGGGAAGGAATCCTCATATCGGAAAGAGCTTTGATGGAGAAACATCTAATCTCAGGGTCCCCATCGGATAACGTCTTTTGGATAGAGTTCACAGACAGAAGGGCCAGGTTTGGATCCTTATCAGCATATCTCAGCAGATAGATGCAGACCATCTTCTTTACCTTCGCATCATTAGATATGATATTCTTTACCACATCGGCAAAGTAGCTCTCCACATCGATAAAACTTTCTCCAGACGACATAATGGACACTATACGTTTCATACCATCTTTAACTTCTCTAGGGTTTCTGGAATTTAGCAGATATCTTAGTTGTTCCGATGTGATGCTCTTTGAATAAGTTGTATAGGAGGTCTCACCGAGCTTCGAAGATGCAATGGCAGCGGCATCCATTGTAATGACCTTTGCAGATTCCAGTGCAGATGCAATTCGATATATTGAATCGACCATAATGCCCTGATTGCTTACTGTGTGTATGGCTTTTCTTATTTACACTGTTTTTAGTAACAGACCTAGTTAAAACAAATTACTTATGACTTTCATAATGTTAAAACAAATGTGAATACAAGGCTGAAGAGGAAGAAAACAGGACATTGAAGCTTTGATAATAAGATATGAGAGCCAAGAGGAATAATTCCAAGAAAGAATTGAGCGTTAGTGAGCGTAAAATTTTGGATACCATCCAGCAAGATATAATCGAGCACTATTTTTCGCCGGTCCTTGACAGTGGCGAGTTTGATATATTATCCACTTTACGCTACGACCCTTGTTTTACGCATGTATTTCGTGAACAGCAGCAGGAATATCAGCATCCACAGGAGCAACAGCGGGGACCACAAGAGCATCAGAGTGATGAGAATGGCCAGGCCAAGTTGAGTGAAATTGACACTCGATTACAATCGATGGATTACAATGATAATAATTTGTTTAGCCTTACAGATGCTAGTGATAATTTTGACGAATTTATTGGCAGTCTGGATGAGAAAAGTAGTAATTCTGGTCAGGATGGCGACTTGTCGCTCCTATCCTTGATGAATGAGTGCTTGGGAACCCAGTGCTCAAGTCCCCCTCAATCACCGCCACCTTCAAATGCAGATCTTTTACCTATCTTTTACCGAAGGTTTCTGTTGTTGGGCGAACATTTCAAGCGCTTGAACCTTTCTCTAGAATTTTTCAAATGGGGGTCCCATGTTCCAATAGATCTATTGCTAGAAAACCTGATACGGGCTATTCCCGATCACCATGAGGTGGCGGATTTGCAAGAGAAAATGCGCCTATTAATCAACGAGCGTAAGTGCTATAAGATGAGAATCCTCATTTCTCACTCAGGGAAGATGAGGGTAGAAGCCCATCCATTACAGCTACCATCACCCACAGACTATTTCTTCTCTACCACTCATTATTTCATGACTAACATTTTGGGTGGGTTCATACCCAATTCTCCAGCGACCTGGGACGTCTTTATAGATCTGGAGCCCACGAGAATATCGCCCTTCACCACTTTCAAAACTACTTATCGCGATCAGTATAACGCCGCTAGACAGCGTTTGACGAACATGGCTGCCCACCATGGAAGCTCCAACCAATGCGAGATACTTGTGTACAACGATGCATTTCAACTGATGGAAGGTTCCATAAGCAGCGTGGCCATTGTCAAATGCAAGGAAGACGATCCTACCCAATTCAGGTTCATTACACCGGCATTGGCTAGCGGTTGTCTATGTGGCACTATGAGACGTTATCTACTGAAGAAGGGACTGATAGATGAGCATCCTATTGACGTTCGCAACTTAAAAGAAGGCGAAGAGGTTCTATTGCTCAACGGTGTGATGGGTTGCGTCAAGGGGACTATCAGACAGGCATTTCAACAAAATACATAGGATAAAATTACTATTTTTTTTGCTTCTCAACCAATCATACTTCTTTTCCTCCCACGCATTCTGACTTCTTGGAATCTGGTCAACACCTCGTTGAGCTTCTTCTCACCTTGCGCACCATGTCTTTGGTAAACTTGATTAAATCCTTCCATGAGCCACTTCTTGTAGGTATCTGCAAACGCAGAATGGGTACTAACAATGGCCCTTTCCAGCACGTAAAGGTCGACTCCCTTGTCTTCTACCATGTTGGATGTGGACCCTAGGCCAAAATCTATCAGGTGCGGTTGCCAGCCCGCGCCATCTCTGACTAACACAATATTGGAGCTGGTCAAATCTCCATGACAGTAATCGTGCCAATGCAGAAGCCCGATCTGTGCGCCCACTTTAGTTAAAGTCTCCTGTACAACAGGGTCGTACGGATCCTTAGCCGCATACAACCACAAAAAATTCTTCAGATTGCTGAAACCTCGACCGTCGGGCAGATCTTCACCTAGAAATTCGAGCCAAATGTATCCATTGTGTGCATCGCAAGCTATTAGTTGAGGTACTTTGAGTCCAGGGATCAGGTACAGCTTTGCCAATAACCGCGACTCACTCAATGTCCTATGTTTGGTGAGGGAACGGTCGATAGAAGGATGTCTGTACTTTTTAGGCGGCCTGTACTTGATCACATATCTTTTATTCGAAGCCTCTATGGGTAGGTATGGATGGAGGTTGGTGGTGAACACGACGGCTTCAGCACCCTGGGCAACCTGTTTCAAAGGGTATTGCGGTGTTAAATAATCGAAAGTCTTCGATACGACTTCTTCAGACATGCTCTTGCAGATTTCTAAACTTTCAAGCCCTTGATATACGTTGAATTTCCTCCAGCTTCATCGTATTTTCAACAATGAAGAGAAAAAAACAACAACCAAAAAACATGAATATTGAACATTATTGAAAGTTATGAAAATTATTGAGCTTATCGTTTTCAGGATCTGTTTAAGAATTTTACCAAACTACGGCTTACGTCGAGCTTGAGCCATTCGTCTAGGTCCAATTTGTCAAAGAGAGCTGGCCTAACATGACATCCTTTCTCATCCACAACTACGTTATTTTCTAAAGAAAACTGATCAGGGTTTGCATCAGCCAATTTCTCAGCCATCCTCTTGATTTGGCCTTGGAAAATCTCATCGGAGCCATAGCTGATCAACAATTCGGTTTGTTCGAGGACATGGTTCCAGACCTGAGCCTCGAAATTATACTCAAGGTTCAAGAATGGATTATGCAACAGATCAGTATTGGGCGCATAGTACCCAGAAAAGAGCTGTGCTGCTCCACTGCCGAAATTGTCCAAACGTTGGTATTCAGCAAAATCCTCCTTATCAGGTACGGTAGGATTCACCCAGGGGCTAATAGCAATGGCCTTTTCTGGAATAGGTCTGGCAGACTTTTGCAAAAGCTCCAGCAGCGAAAGAAGCAGATTACCACCGCAAGAATCGCCTACTATCCAGATGTGCTGGCATCCATTTCTCACCCTGAGCCACTCATACCCGGCAAGGGTCTCCAAGATTTGCGTCGGGAAAATAGCACTTCTATTTTCACTTACCAACGTGTAGTCCAGCGTAATGATTGCAACACCGGGGTGTGCCTGATGGATGTGTCCCAGAAATACCTCTGCAGTGGGCAACTCCTCAAGGACAAAGGCGCCACCATGCAAGTAGTAGATGATAGGGTCTTTCCGGGGGTCAAAAGTGTTGGGCTTGTAGAACCACCTCATCTTAATTTGAGTACTTTCCGTTAGCTGGGCACCGACTGACCTGGTGAGCAATGCCAGGTCGTCGTCTTTCAACCTCTCATCAGCAGACTCGATCTCCCCACGGCGTGTTGCATTAGGGATGTGCACAGCTTTAACTGCCCTCCTAAGATAAGGATTGAAGAGCCATGCCAGTACAGTAGCGTCAGACAAATCTAGCATCGTCCTGGAGATAATTCTTTGGATTAAACCGTAGTCAAAGGGCCTCCTGGACTTGTACCTTACTAGCACCCCATCCTTGACCACATTGAATGGAACAAAAACAGCACATTTCAGCAAATACCACACAACTTTAGTATATCCAATGATGAATCCCATGTTTAGCGCTCTTTTCTTGATCGTTAGGGGGTCTAAATAAATTCTATCAACTTTATATACTTCTTTAATTCACAACGCGCAACCTATAGCAAAGCAAGGGAGAACCTCCTTGCTCAAGATACACATGATCGACAATTGACGTATTTGTCACTACATAATAGTGTATAGAAGGGAGGCTCCCGAGTTCTTATTTAGTCCTTGCTTGCATTATTGCTTCCCCCGTATTGTCTTCTCCATGCGTCGATTTGCTTATCCTCGATACGGTGGAACAGGTACTCTGCTGCATTGATGTTGTGTCCCTTCAAGATGGCTAGATGGAGTTTGTCGTCAATCCTGAGAGGAGGAGTATTCAACATCTTGTAGATTTTGTCTGCTGTCTCAGGCATGAATGGAGAGATAACGGAAGCCGCTGCATAGACGACATTTAGCCCCACGCCGACCACTGCGTCGGATTTTGCTGGGAACTTGGAAAAGAGGTTGTTGTCTAGCTTGTTATCCTGGAGGAACTGGTTTCCGCGGGCGCTCAATGACATGGCGATCTCCAGACCGCGCCTCTCATGGGCTAGTTCCATCTCGCTGATGTAGTTGGACAAGAGCTGGGAAACGTCCCTGTTCAAGCTGTTGAAATCGGGCAAGTTCTTTACGTCGTAGTCGGGAACCACGCCGTTGTACTTCGCGTTAACGAATTTTATCAATCTATTGACAAAGTTGCCCAGGTTTGCTAGGAGCTCACTGTTGTTTCTGGTGACGAAATCGTCCCAGGAGAAGTGCGAGTCGCTGGATTCAGGTCTCACAGAGGCCAGGTAATATCTCCAGACACTAGGCGAGACGCCGGAGTCCCTGGCGTTGTTACCGAAAACACCGATGTTTCTGCTTTTGGAAAACTTACCGCCTTCGTATTGTAGGTACTCCGTAGTGTTCAAATGGTATAACATAGTCCACTCCTCGCCAGTACCTAGCTGCGAGGCAGGGAAGATCACAGTGTGGAAGGGCACGTTGTCCTTACCCATGAACTGGTACAAGTTAACGTTTTCAGGATTTCTCCACCATTGGGCCCATTCTTTGGTGTAATTGGCCGTAATGGACACATAGCCGATGGTAGCATCGAACCACACGTATAATACCTTGTCCTTGTACTTTTCCAATGGCACCGGGGTGCCCCACACGAGATCTCTAGTGATGCACCGGGGTTTCAAGCCGTCCTTCAACCAGGATTGTGTGATGGTCCTTGAGTTCTTGGACCAGGATCCTTCTTCGGACTTCTTGCCGACCCAATCGCCGACCTTCGACTGCAACTTGTCTAACGACAAGAAGATGTGGTCAGAGTATCTGATTTCAGGGGAGGCATTGTCCAGTTTGCAGCGAGGGTTGATTAGCTCAAATGGGTCCAACAGGCCACCGCACTTGTCACACTGGTCGCCACGAGCGTCCTCGTAGTGGCACTTAGGACATTCACCCTCCACAAATCTATCTGCCAGAAAGGAGTGGTGCAAGGGGCAGTAGAGCTGCTTCATAGTTTGCTCCTCTAAATAGCCGTTATCGTCCAGTTTCTTGAAGATATCTTGAGCAATCTCAGTTTGGCGGTCAGTGGTGGTTCTCCCAAAGTAGTCAAACCCGATCTGAAACCAGTCATAAACATCCTTGTGGATCTTGTGGTACTTGGTACACAATTCAAGCGGGGAAACACCTTCCTCCAATGCCTTCGTCTCAGTAGCTGTACCATATTCGTCCGTACCGCAGATGAACAAAGTGTTGTAGTTTCTGGCTTTGCAATAACGAGCAAAAATGTCTGCAGAAAGTACACTGCCCACAATATTTCCCAAATGTGGTACGTTGTTCACATAGGGCAGGGCAGAAGTAATCAAGATGTTTCTCTCGTTGGGGCGAGGCAGGATTTCCTTATCCTGTTGCTTGACCAAGTACCCTTCCTCCACATGCCTAGCACCGGTTCGTTCCACCTTACTCGCTCCACGAGGCGTATGCTTCTGAGAAATAGCCAAAGCCTTGATAATTTTATCTGGCAACTGGGTCAATTTGGCCTTGAGAACATCTGGTCTCAAACTGTATGCATTGGCAAAAGTGATCAATCTTGTGGCTGATACTGGTTCCACAATAGATGTCAGATATCTACTGAGGCACTTCTCAACGCATTCATTGGCATGTGGATCTGGGACATGCTTTTCATGCAACAGGTTCTCGAGCGATGACAAAGAATACTGATATTCGTCCTCCTCTTGGCCGGAAAAATCGTTGGTCAGGTACCTTAGTATGGCGTTCGCATCAAACAGACGGAAAGAATCTGATTGGACCAAAAGTGGACCTTTGACCTCTTCGTCCACCACAGTTTTAGTACCTTTGGCAGCGTATTCGAGCGCCAGGGCTATCTTCAAGTTGTTGGCAAGAGTCACAGCATGAGTGTGGCCCTTACCATCGTCAAAAGATACCTTAAGAGACATGAGCTAGCAAGGGTTGAGATGGGTTTGAGAGAGAGAGTTAAGAAGTGATCAGTTGGTAGGGCTCTTAATTTGAGATGCCTAGCATTTTTTTGTCATAATTTTTTCTCAATTGTGGTTGAATCTCGTGTCACATGCCGGAATAAAGTACCAGTAGTGTAGATATGGAAATTTACTTAGTAAGAGAGATCATCAATGAGCTTATGGCGGCTAAAATAACCTTGCAAAATTTGGTACTTCACAGATTGCAGTTGTTTTACACCAATGTACAAGTTCTGAAAATAAAATCTTGAAAAATTTGAAAATTATTAAAAAAGAGCATGACATTTTAAATGCTCAAGTGTATGCTTTTTGTTCAGGCCCTTTATTATACATGACCTGAGGTCGAAAAATTCTCCGAATCCAACATCGATAATGATACTAATTTCTCTATACACGAACCTCAGTTTCTATCTACCCTCCTTTTCTTGTTTGGTGGAGTCTTTCCACTAGCTCCTATGGTGATGTTAACCTTTGGTGGTACAGGAAACCCATAGGATTTGGCCACCTTGGCCAAGTCTAATTTGTCAATCTGGTAGACCGTCTTCAAAGAGTGAGACGCATATGCCTGCAAATAGGCACGGTAGCCGTCCTTGGCAATTTGGTGCAAATAGTAGTTAGATCTGATAAGCTTCTCTAGCTGCGACTGCACATTGGCGATCTTGTTTGTCGGAAACTCGTACTCGTTCAAGGGCACCTTCGCGGCTTTCAAATACCTGAGAAACCCGAGCTCATTTGGCGTCAAAAACATTAGCGATTTGCCCTTACCTTTGGAGCCTCTGGCAGTTCTACCAACTCTATGGATATAGTCCCTAGGGTCGTCTGGTGGATCAAATTGGATGATCCAATCAACTGCAGGAATGTCCAACCCTCTGGCGGCGACATCGGTAGACACCAAAATACCTCTCTCGGCGTTGCAAAATTCGAAGAAGGTGTTGGTACGCTTTTGCTGCTTCTGCTTACCGTGCAGTTCCAATACGGGCAGATCGATGTAATTGAGTAATTCCGCATAGTACTTGACGGAATTGCAAGAGGACAAGAATACGATAATCTTCTTCTTCTGATTTCTTTTCAAAAAGGAAAAGAGCAGTAAAAATCTCTTGTCACTGTCACAAACAACATAACCTTGTTCCAAGCCATCCGCAGTGGAATTGTCGTTCTCAGACACCACGTTGATGAAAAGTGGGCCAGGTCTCAAGGAAATTCTAGCCAAATCCTCCACCTTAGTGGTCTGGGTCGCAGAGAACAACATCGATTGCCTGTCCTCGTTAGGCAGAATTCTGATAATTTGCCTCATTTCCTCCTCAAACCCGATCTCTAGGATACGGTCTGCTTCGTCAATAATTAGTGCTTTCAAATTCTTGAACACGAACCCCTTCGTATTTTGCAAATGATCCAACAGTCTACCTGGAGTCGCAATCAACAGATTAACACCTTTAACGAGTTTATCCGCCTCCTGTCTCCTGTTGGCACCACCAATGACGATCCCAAACGTCTGTGAGTGGAACTCCATGAGCTCTCTAGCCACACCAAAGATCTGCAGGGCCAACTCCCTCGTAGGAGTAATTACAATAACACCGGTACCATTCCTGGGCTTAAACTTGAGAGAGTGCAATCTTTCAATGGCTGGAATCAAAAAGGCCAAAGTCTTACCGGATCCCGTCTTGGCTGCTCCAAGTACGTCTCTGCCAGCCATAAGCGGCGGTATTGTCCTTGCCTGCACGGGAGTCATGTCGGTGAACCCCATCTTTTCAATGGCCTTGAGTGTGGGCCCAGAGAGCTCTAACTCTCCAAACGTCTGCACCACGTTTGGCGAATCCCCCTGGGGCTCTGGTGCCTCACTTTCCTCCGTCTCTTCTCTAGCACGTTTCTTGGAGTGGTCTGCCATGCTTTAAATCTGCTTTACCTATGGGAAACAATCTAAGAGAGCCTATATAAGTAATAGTCCTTTTGGCACTGTTCATCAAGCTCATCTCATCTAATCTCATCGCATCGCATCGCTTGGAAAAGTTGAAAATTTTCAGTTTATTGCGGGTAACAATGAAGCGGCTGACAGATTAGCCGAGAAGCAAGATATATATAAGAAAGGCTTATAATGATATGCTCTACAATTTAATCCCAATGTAGACAAGATCGAGTCAATTTGACTTGCAAATAATCGACTAAATTCATGTTTACTGCTGCTAACTGGTTTGATCCGTGGGATGCGCATAAATTGTACCAGGAGAAGGTTAAAGTTGCCACTACTTGTGCCCCGAATTCGCCCATCAAGAAGCAGGGCATTGTATGTGGCCCAATTGTTCGGCTAAGATATGTAGACTATCAGGCCGAGCTCTATCATGCATCTATTTTACTTGTAACCAGGAATGTTTCTGAGGAAGGTGCTCCAAAGATTGAATATGTGACGGGGCCGTCTTTTGCTACTAGTTTGGAAAAGGAGGAGGAACTGAGTTTGAATTACGGCAAGCTTCAATCGATTATGTTTCATACTGAGACTTTTGAAAAAGGAGATGTGCAATTTTTCCGCTACACGGTGAGTTTTCCCCTGACGAATTACGAGCAGATGGTTAGATACATGGTGGATGGAGGCACAGAACTACATTACAGATTTTTCATCCCATCCAGGGATGTGAACTTCAATGTTATTGCATACTCTTGCAATGGGTTTACCGTTCCCACAGACACCACTTCTTTCAAAGGTTCGATGTGGTTTGACATCTTGAGCAAGCATTCTGGCGTGCATTACAATGTAATGCTCGGTGGTGGTGACCAGATTTACTCGGATGGTATCAGTTTATTTTGTGAAAAGGTCAAGGAGTGGGTAGAGACCAAGGATCCCATCAAGAAGTATAACATGAAGGCCGACACGGCATTTAAGGAAGATCTGAATCACTTCTACCTCAAGGAATACCTCGAATGGTACGGGTACGGGCACTGGAAAGGTAGCACAGAACGATCTAAGACAACACAGGCATGTTTTCCGCTGGCGCTTGCCACAATTCCCTCTATTAACATTTGGGATGACCACGACACCATCGATGGCTGGGGGTCATATTCTGACAATTTGATGAAGACAGAAGTATTTAGCGCCATTGGCCAAGCATCTTACAAGTATTACATGTTATTCCAACACCATGTGGCGCTCGATGAGAAGGAAGCGTATCTGGAAGACAATATGTGGGTTTTGGGCAAAAAGCCGGCGCCCTTCATCCCAGAATTGGCACATTCGGTATTTACGAGAGTAGGACCCACCATGGGGATGCTGGGGCTCGATTGTAGAACTGAAAGGAAAGTCAAAACCATCATGACCAGGGAGTCGTACGAGTTGGTGTTCGAACGGTTAGTTAAAGAAGTCGAAGAGCAAAAATTCGACCACCTTTTGCTGATGCTAGGTGTGCCTATTGCCTACCCAAGAATGGTGCTCTTGGAATGGCTCTTCACTTCGCGTATTTTGTACCCACTTAAGTTCCTCTCCAGGAAGGGCATATTGGCGCCCGGATTCGTCAATGAGTTTAACGGAGAGGTCGAATTGCTCGATGATTTAGATGATCACTGGTGTGCTAGACACCACAAAAGGGAAAGGAACTGGCTATTAGCGAGACTACAGGACTTCGGTGCCAAACACGGCGTCAGAATCACCATCCTGTCGGGAGACGTCCATTTGGCTTCCATGGGGCGTTTCAGATCTAAGCAGCACCGACACCATCTGATGCCCTCTAGCGAGACGCAGAAGGCTAATGCCTCGGTGGATAAAAACCCTGAAAACGACGAGCGGCTCATGCTCAACGTCATCTCTTCCGCGGTAACCAACGCCCCTCCACCAGCTGCCGTGGCCAAAGTTTTACAAAAGAAGACTCCAATTCACCATTTTGACCGCGAAACAGACGAGGACGCCGTGCCGTTGTTCGACTACGACACCACTGGCAAGCACCGCCGCTCAGAGACTTGCTTCCTCCCACAGAGAAACTGGTCTGACATTTTACCCGTGCGGAATGTCCTCAATAACCAATATTTGAATAACCTTTACCAATTAAAACTGGGTGACTGTTTGGAGCCCGGCATGGTTCGAAAAGGCATCGGTCTAGCTTCCAAGGAAAACGCAAAGCCGGACGCTGCACGCGGACATCATAATCCAGGCTACCCTGTTACGGAGAAAGGTGTCATGGCCACTATCCATGTCGAGAGCGACTCTACCAATATGAATTCTAAAACGACAGCATACTCTATGCCCATCCCAGAGCTCCGCATCACGAAGGACAAGCTCTCACACGCTGGTCTGAAGCACTTAGGTGAGTAACGAATTTCTGGGGGTCTGAGGGGCTTAAATTAAAAACATTATCAAAAAGAAACTTCGAGAACTGCGGGCTAAACTTGCTGTAATATGGTTAACAAACTTCAGTTCCAATCAATATTCTTATAGATTTATTTGTTCTTCTGTCCCTTATTTTATTTCAACCTCCTTTAATCTTTTTAGTCCAATGAGTACTTTTTCTCGAAGATGTCTTCGCAGCGAGAGATGCGCAGCTAAATCACGGAATCCGGAGTAGTTTACCTTGTTATGAATATCTAGTAAGCGCCCAATACTGTTGCGGTTCGTATAAAAAGGGTTAAGTATGTTTTCTACTCGTTCTTTACCGTAACTAACAAATATTCGACACTTTAGAACTTGGTAATCTTTAGAACAACTCTCGAAAATATAAGTATATCATGGTAGTTGATGGCGTGCCTGATAATAACAGCATGTCCTGGCTAGCTGTGGGCTCGAATAATCATGCCCAAAAGTGCAAGTACGTGACCCAGGGTGGATTGTTAGGCGATGGTCATTTCAGCGTTGTGAAAGAATGCATGAATGTTTACACCAGAGATCTATTTGCGTTGAAACTGGTCAACAAGAGCATGGTAAAGGATAAGCTGGACCTAATCCGCAGAGAGGTGCAGTTGCTGGCTAGTATCAGCGAAAAAGTAAAGCAATTGGAAAAGCGTCAATATTTCACAATGGACATCTTCGAAGGTCATCACCACGTATTGCAATTATTCGATTTCTTCGAAACGTCTGAGAACATCGCTTTGGTGCTGCAGCTATGTAGCAAAGGTGACCTTTACGAAAAAATTATTGGACAGGGCCATTTGGATCTAAACACACAGGTGAGATCGTATACTGCCTGCATGGTGAGTGTGCTCGAATTTTTACACGGGCAAGGTATGGTGCACAGGGACATCAAAGCTGAGAACATCTTGTTTAGGTTGAGAGTCAATTGGAATGAACCACACGAATCCCAGGGTAATTTTCCTTACGATCTGACTGCACACGATTTGATCCTTGCGGATTTTGGGTTCGCCGCATCGGCGAACTCAACTGGCAACGTTCTCAAGGAATACGTCGGAACTATATCTTATATTGCACCGGAAATAGTCAGATGCAGAGGGGTGAGTAAGATGTCGCCCAAACAAATCGACCAGCTCGAACCATATGGATGTCCAGTAGATGTTTGGGCTCTAGGAGTGCTCACTTATTTTATGGCTCTCGGGTACATGCCTTTCGATTGTGAGACAGACGAGGAGACCTTGAAGTGTATAACCGATCAGGACTACTACGTGGATGACAAAGACCAAGATAATCCGAAGATGACACACTTTTGGAGTTTTATCCAATTATGCTTTAGGGCGGACCCCCAAAGGAGGCCAAAGGCAGCTGACCTCAAAAGACACCCATTTATAAGGGACTATTTTGCCAGAGATGCATCCCAAGAGAATGCCTTAGTGATGCCCCATCCTCTGAAGAAAAACGGGTTGGCCAGATCTCTCAAGGCACCTCGTAGATCTTCGTCCCTGGCCAATCTTGAGTATATGCAATTGGACCAATCCTGCAATGGGTATGTTTCTCCAGCTAGAAGTGGCCCCGTTTTGGAACCCGAGACGGCTGCCACTAGACAAAGAGCTCTCATGCAGGTCAGGGACTCACTCAAGAGGTCTCTGTCGATGACGGCGCCCAGAGGGGGATTCATGGTGTTACCTGAGGCTACAAAGGGTTTGCAAAAGACCTCCACGTTTGTCCTGGGGCCTCAGCCTCCGGCAGGCTCGTTGATGAACGGTTGTTACAGCACTACGCCAGAATCGAGGTCCACTGTGAACACACCGAGGTCCATCTCGAGGGCTAGCTCATCCACCAGCATGAAGGTGGCGCAGGGGGCCCCAGTGGTGCCCTATGACGACGATAGCGGCGACGGGATCGTCATATAGCGAGGGCCCGCCTGCCCAGTCACAAGGACAATGGAAACAGATGTGACATTTATTGTTGAAATATTACGTAAAAAATAAAATATAGGAATCATGAGCACATGCACCGCTACAATTTTGTAGCTCGTCTATCGTCTGGTTGAACAATGATAAGCCAGTATCTCTCACTCCCTCATCATCATTGTTTTTCATCATATTGTCCGTTTATTCAAAAGGCTTAGGAATTCCTCTCTAGTCCTGTGCGCCCTGAAGCAACCTAGCATGCAAGAAGTTACCGTCGCAGATCCACTCTTTTGGATCCCCCTCGACACCATGCACATATGCGTAGCTTCGATAACCACTGCCACCCCCATTGGCTTCAAAATATCTCCTAAAGCCATGGCAATCTGCTTCGTGAGTCGCTCTTGCACCTGTAAACGTCTACAGTACATCTCTGCCAACCTTGCCAATTTGCTTAAGCCAAGCACTCGCTTGTTGGGGATGTAACCAATGTGTACCTTGCCAAAGAAAGGCACCAAGTGGTGTTCGCACAGGGAATAAATCTCAATATCACGGACAATGACCATCTCATCATGATCTTCTTCAAAAACAGCGTTTTTGATCACATCGTCCATGATATTCGTCTGATATCCCTTGGTGAAAAAAAGCATCGCCTTGGCATATCTCTCTGGAGTGTCTACGAGTCCCTCTCTTGTCACATCTTCACCCAACTCCTCCAAGATGGTCTTCACGGCTCCTGAAATCCGCTGGACGCGCTCCTGTTCTTGTGACTCATCCTCATCTGCCCTTATGCGAGTTCCCACGCTAGGCCACGAAAACCCATCGGCCTCTACAGGTGGGTTCAAAGTATAAGGGGAGGCAGGCCTCGTGTTTAAGGGGGTACCCTTTCTTTGCAAAGACTCGAGAAGTGGATTATGCATGCTCAACTGATCCATAGCAGGACCTTAGATGTAGTAAGTAAACCGGTCAAGATAATTCAATTAATATTGAGCTTAATTTTTTTTTTTTTTTTTTTTTTTTTCAATGAATGATTGAAGATGAAAAAGAAAAAGAGCAACATGGCCATCTCACGTGCCGACCATCTTACCTTATGATCCTACCCAATCCACGGCACAATGGGCATAGATCTTGATCAAGGAAGAACGAGACTCTACCGCTACCCCTACACTCTCCACAAAGAACCCCACCAAGTCTTGGGTCACCAGGTTTAACAACTAGGGGAGGACCTGGGGCCACTGAACCCCGGGCTGCTCCTGGAGGTGGTGCAAACGTTGTAGTCGTTACCCTTGGGCCCGGCGGAGCACTCATGGAGTATGGTGATGCGAAGTTAGATGGATTGCTGTACCATCCTGAGGATCCCCCCTGTGTAGGTATTCCATGTGTCCTTTGAGCAGCAATGCTATTTGCAGGGGCAAAGCGACGCCAACAGGAACGACAAGACATTCCACTTTTGATCTTGTAGCCAGTGTTGTTGCATTTACGGCAATAGAAATTATTAGGATACCTCCAGGGCAAAGACGATGATTGACGGGAGCTAGTAGTAGTAGAAGTAGCAGTAGAAGTAGTAGTAGAATGTCTTCTTGGTGCCGCAGAAGGCTCTTCTGACCTGCGTGGAGGTCTACTTGGCGGTCTAGAAGATGAAGATGAAGATCTGTGAGGCGGTGGGGGTGCGTTCATACGTGCTCGATCTTCTCTTATAACATCCTCGTAACTGGGTAAATCGTTATCACTGGGTGAATCTCGGGTTCCCACTCTGCTCATTTTCGGGGTACTAATTCAGTTTAGGAGTGTAACTGGATATAACGGAGGGGGTAAGTGCCAAACAGCTGTAGTTTTATGGTCACCGTTAAGGTATTTTTGCATTCCACAGCCCTTATTATAACTTTGGCAACCGTGACGGATGATGAAAAGGGCCGTCACGAGTTGGTTTTGATAAAAGTCGTCGGTTAATGGGACATTGGAGTTTGAGATAATGTATTCATTTGGCCATCGAAATTTTTTGAATATATACATATATGTACATAACTCTTTTTTGTAATACCGAAACAGTAACAGTTAAAAAAATTGGATCATATATTAGTTGGACACTCCTCCCTCAGATACATCGTCAACGGCCAACCCATGGCATAGTTTCTATTGTTCATTTTGCGCTTGTCCAATTCGCAAAAATTGTGTAGTACAGCACTTTTCTCTTTATCAATATTATCATCAATTGACATAAGGAATAATTTTCAGAAAAGCGCTTTCAATTGCACTTTAGTTTTTAATCTTGAAAATTTTCAATGGTTATCGAAGTGCATGGATTTATCATAATTGTTTGAACAATGCAACACGGCAATCATAGGCGGTCCCGTTCTAAAAATTTATGAGATGATATGTTCCCCAATAAATTAATTCAAAGTTATTATTTTGAAACACCTTTCCCAGGTTCCTCTTTCATTCCATACGTATCTTGACTCTTCATAGACCATAAAAAATCCAATGAATCCACCATGCAAAATCATGTCTTCAGCTAATTATTAGTTTGAATTTCATTTTTCAATATATCCTGTAAAACCTTCTGTTCTGGACCTGATTCCCACATTTGCTCTTATCACTATCAATTAAGATACTCGTGGAATATGCTCATGGTCAAACTATAGCCTGTCCCTTTTTTTTTTTTTTTTTTTAATTCCGGAGGTTCGAGAAGTTTAGAAAGAACCGTAAATCAATTGAAGATGCGGACATATACTTAAAATAAAGTGAGTTCTTGAGCTTTCATTGTAATGCACCGTTCTTACTCTTTGTCAAGCTCCTGTTTCCCTCACTGTCGCTGTCCTTCCAAATCGAGAGACTTTGACACTTAAATGCGGCGGAACGATTCTGCAAATTTAAGATCTCTTGGCAGTGAAATTTTAAGCCAAGAAAGGGATTGCAGTTGTGAGCTAAAGGCAGTTAGGTTTTACATATACTAAGCCTAATATACGAGAGGAGCGGGAGAGAAAGAGGACATTCCCGTGGCACGGACAATAAAAAGATATCAAGTTCTGACTCTGCCTACAATCTAGGCAGGTAGTTCCACCTTGTCAAAACATTTAAATTGCTACCTTCTACTGTAGGAATTTTTATTCATAAGATCCCTAGAAAACTACTGAATTGTTGATAGTACACTTTAACCATAAATGAAATTACGAAGCTTCAATTATACGCGCTTGCCACCATTCTCGGGAGAATGATCGTTGCAAAAGAACGAAAAAGATTTCGTATGTACATCTGAATAAATCACTGTCCAAGTGTTTGGCATGATTTTCTAAGTGCAGCCTCACGAATTTTGTCTAATTTTCTTCTTATTTTCTTCTTTTTCCACTGTTTTTGGCTTCAACCTTGAGAAAGCGCGTTGATCGCCCCGAAGGCGAAGTTAGAGTTATCATGCAATCGAAGAGCCAATCTCCAAACCTCTGCAAGCCATTAGAATAAAACAGAACAAAATGTGGCTGTCTGAAACTCAAAGTAAGTTTACCATGAATCCTTTAATTTTACTTCCCCTTTGATATCCATTCTTTCCCTCACTCCGTGTGCTAACAATCAGTTTAATCAGAATTCGGTGTCGCCTTTACCTTTGGAGGCTTTTTGTTCTTTCTATTTGGGATTCTGACATTTTTTGATCGTGCATTGCTCGCCCTGGGCAATGTTCTATTCCTCACAGGAGTGTTGCTGATCATTGGCCCTCAAAAGACTTACAACTTCTTCACAAGACCAGTCAAAAGACGTGGATCTATTTTCTTTGTATTTGGTGTTCTGCTAATTCTCATGAAATGGACTTTTGTCGGGTTCATCGTCGAGTCGTTGGGCATCATAGGCCTCTTTGGTGATTTTTTTGGGGCAATCGTTCAGTTCCTGAGGTCCATGCCCTTAATAGGACCTGTGCTGTCGCACCCGGCAGTAGCACCTGTTGTGGACAAGCTCGCAGGCATCTACGTCCTTCCTGTATAGGCTGTATATATATGGCATAAGCATATGGCAAAATTTGTGGGAAATTCACCAAAGGAAGCGTTCTTGTACGAAGTTGAACAAGTTCCAAGGTTGTTGACGACCCGAGAAACCCGTCCCAAGGTGCTTGAGGCCTCTAACGGTACCCGTCGTAATCAACTTGGCAGGTGACGAGGTGGCATCTTGTAGTTCCGTTTGACATGATATAATGCAACATGAAATGGCTAACGTGAACACGGAGGGATCAAGTGAAGTGCTAACACCTACCAAGCAGACGAAGTTCAAACAAGGAATTGAACTGGAATCCGTGGTTTCTCAGCGTGGTTTTGATCTCTGATGTCACATCATTTGAGGCCCCGCCACACTAGGCACGAAGACAGTATCGATGAGCCCTTGGAAGATGAAGGTTTCCGAGATGACAACGGTATAATACACACAAGCACTAGATCCCTCAGGAAGATCAATTACGCCGAAATGGAGTCTGGATATGATTTATTGGAGGATGAAGATGGTGGACAGGAACCTTTAGATCCTCCCATTCCTCCTGATGATGGGGACGAAGCCGATGTTGTAGATAATGATTACAGCCCGCAGGCTAATCGTAGTAACACATCGCGAAGGAACAAATCTCGAGGGAAGAAGGTCACAGATCCAGATGAAGATGATGAGAGCTTTCATGAGGATGATTTGGATGATGATGATGATGATGACGTGGACTCGGAGGCAGATGTGGTTAAGGACGAAGAATACTACGCAAAACGCAGGCGGCAGAGGGAAGATAAAAACTTTGTGGTTCCAGATCCAGAAGATGCAGAAGAGGTTGTTGGTGGTGGTGATGATGACGATGATGATGATGATGATGATGAAAGTATTGGATATTATAGTAGGCGAAGGAAACGTGGTAGACCCGAGAGAGAGCGGTCGCTTTCGCCCTCTTTGAATGTCGCTAAAAGGTTAAGAAGACGCACAAGATCTACTTATGTAAGTCATGATGAGGATAATGAGCAAGAAAACGACCTTGAAGCAATGTCCTTAAGAGATGAGATCCGCGAGCTGCAAGAGGATAGTCCAGTGCAGCAGAAGAGGTCGCTTCGCGAACGTACGAAGCCAGTTAACTACAAATTGCCTCCTCCATTAACGGAAGCCAGTGCTGAAGCGCATATAGAGAGACAGGCTGCTGCTGCTAATGCCTTCAAAAATATTTCACCTCGTGGGAGGCGTGGAGGTGCTAACTCCAGCAATGCTATAGGACCCGCTAGAAGATTATTTCCTACTGGGGGACCCTTTGGTGGTAATGACGTAACGACAATTTTCGGCAAAAATACTAACTTTTACCATCAGGGTCCGGCCGCTGGTGGCGTGAACAATTCAAACAAGTTGCTGCTCGATTCTGATTCTTCAGACGACGAGATTCTTCCCTTGGGTGTCAAACCAAAGCCGAAACCTGACGTCGGAACCAAGATGAAGAAGAAGAAGAAGACCGAAATCGCAGACTTGGACCCCGTGGGTGTTGATATGAATGTCAAATTTGAAGACGTTGGAGGCCTTGACAACTACATTGACCAACTGAAGGAGATGGTAGCTTTACCATTGTTGTATCCTGAGCTTTATCAAAACTTCGGCATCACGCCGCCCCGGGGTGTACTGTTCCACGGTCCGCCAGGCACAGGTAAGACATTGATGGCGAGGGCACTGGCGGCAAGTTGCTCTTCTGAGGAACGCAAAATCACATTTTTTATGCGTAAAGGTGCTGACGTCTTGTCGAAATGGGTCGGTGAGGCAGAACGTCAACTACGTCTCCTGTTCGAAGAAGCTAAAAAGCAACAACCTTCTGTGATATTTTTTGATGAAATTGATGGTCTGGCACCTGTGAGGAGCTCTAAGCAAGAACAGATCCATGCCAGCATCGTCTCGACTCTTTTAGCGCTCATGGACGGTATGGATAATAGAGGACAGGTTATTGTGATTGGTGCAACAAACAGACCTGATGCCGTCGATCCAGCATTGAGAAGACCAGGAAGATTTGATAGAGAATTTTATTTTCCCCTGCCTGATGTTAAAGGTCGCACAAAGATTTTGAAGATACACACAAAGAGTTGGAACCCACCTCTCTCTGATAAAGTCATTAACAGTTTGGCAACTCTAACCAAGGGATTTGGCGGTGCTGATTTGAGGGCTTTATGCACAGAAGCTGCTTTGCTAAGCATTCAAAGAAAGTATCCCCAAATTTATAGAAGCAGTGAAAAACTAGTTGTGAATCCCAAGGAAGTCAAGGTAGGCGTTAAGGATTTTATGTTAGCATTAAAGAAAATTGTTCCATCATCGGCGAGATCATCGGGGAACAATGCGCATCCTTTACCAAATGAAATTAAACCGCTGCTGCAAACACAGTTTGAAAAGATAACTCGAAAACTGAAAGAAATTTTGCCAGAGAATACCTCAAGCTTCACAAAGGATTCTTCTCTGATTCAAGAGTACTTGGAGTATGAGGATTACAAGTCAGGCGCTAGCGACGATGATGAGAATGCAGATGACATAGGTTTTGCGAAGCATGAGATATTAAGTCAATTGGCGGAGTCTCGAATTTGCAACCCCAAACTACTAGTGACTGGCGTACCAGGTAACGGTCAACAATACATTGGCGCTGCCCTATTGAATTATTTTGAGCAGTTTAATGTACAAAGGTTTGACCTGGCATCATTGCTCAGTGAAAGCACAAGAACTGTGGAGGCTGCTATCGTTCAAGGTTTCATTGAAGCCCGAAGGCGACAACCCTCGATTATATTTATTCCTAATATTGACATTTGGTCGCAAGCTGTTCCAGAAGCTGCAATTTTCACTTTAACAAGTATGTTCAGATCATTGCGAAGTAATGAAAGGGTTCTTTTACTGGGAATCTCAGAACTTGACAAAGGGGTCAGTAGGTCAAAAGGATCCCTTTCTCATTTCTCTTTCTCGGACAACGTTTGCTGTATTGACGTACCTTCGGCAGCTCAGCGATCAAATTATTTCGAAGCAATTGGCAAAATATTACATATGAAGCCATTTTACTTCAAGACAAAGAGGAGAAGAAGGAAACCACTCCCTGCCTTGCCCATCGTCAAGTCGAAGACGAGTTTAAATACTATTGATGAAAATGGCGATGCACTTTCTCCTGCAGAAATTTCGAGAAGAAAGTTGAAAATGTTTCAACATCAAGATATGAGGTTAAAAAATATTCTGAAAATAAAATTATCTGGTTTGATGGACTTATTCAAAAACAGGTATAAGAGATTCAGAAAGCCTCCTATCGAAGACGATTATTTGGTTCATCTTTTTGAACCGCCTACTGATCCTAACTGGCAACCAGCATACACAAAAGATAACGAAATGATTCTAGAAATTGCAACAGGTCGTCGATTCTTCAACATGGATCTGGATATAGTTGAAGAGCGTCTTTGGAATGGATATTATTCAGAACCAAAACAATATTTGAAGGATATTGAATTGATTTATAGAGACGCAAATACGATGGGAGACAGGGAGAGGGTCATTAAAGCGTCGGAAATGTTTGCCAATGCGCAAATGGGTATTGAGGATATGTCCACTCCTGAATTTATCAAGGAATGCAAGGCGACTAGGCAGAGAGATCTGGAAAGGCAAGAATTGTTTTTGCTCGACGAAGAGAGTAAGATTGCAGCTGAACAGAGGCAGTTAGAAAATGCCGACGTTAACCCAACATCTGATAATTCTGCGGTAGTAGGCGTTGGCGATGGAAGTCAATTGCAAGCCCAGTTGCAACTTTCGGAGCCTACTGGAGAAGTGACTTCTGATGCAGGAGTTAATAGTGGAGTTGCTGAAGGTTTTCTCGAAAGTATTCCTGAAAATGTCACCGGAGTACTTACAGAAGTGTCTGCCGAAGGAACTGGAGTTGTCTCTGAAAGTTGCAAGAATTCTAGTGAAAATAATGTCGAAAACAAAGTTGAAAATATTGATGAGAAAGCTGGACCAAAAAATGCTCACGGGAGCAACCTTGAAGTCACTGCATTGGGTAATAATCAGGATGTCTTCAAGTCTAATGGCGCAACTGCGGATGATAATAGCGCTGCGTTCAAAAAGGTTACAGGTGAAGAGGTATTGACTTCAGGTGATGTCGAATTTGTTAATCCTCAAGTTGATGAACGGAAAATTAACGAGAAAAATGATTCAAATGGGAATTTTCATGGCAAGCATATTGAAGAGGCGGAAACCGGCAGTGAGAATGAAAACATAACGAAAGAGTTGATAATTGATGAAGTATCCCTAAAGTTAGTTACCAAACTCCTTCTGGAGAAGACGGAAGGCTACACAGTTTCTCGTTTGGAAGAACTGTATTCTAGGTTAGTGGATATAGCGTGGGATGATAGGTTTCTTTGGGACAAGTCGAAAACCATGGCAAAGATTTTGCATTTTATCAATAGTCATTGAAATGGTAAAGACGTTGTAAATATACACATAGCATTAAAAAGTAATAAGATGAATCAAAATGGATCAGTAGCTTTGATGATAGCATGACGCCATTTAGGTATGTACAAGAAGGGAGCATGCATCCAAAACTGTCGTATCATCGCCGTATTGACCAGCCAGTTGAACTCCCATCGGTAATCCCTCCTCTAGAGGCAAGGAAATTGTGGGCAATCCAGCTAGCGACATTGGAGTGACGAAAATGTCATTTTTATATTCATTTATTGGCGAATCAAGTTTAGCTTCGCTAAAGTAGTTTATTGGTTTTGGCCAAGTTTCGTTAGTTAGGGCTAAAATAAGGTCCAATCCATTTTCGTTTCCTTTTGACCTTGTTAGCAGGTTGGGAAATTTGAAGATCTCGTCAAACTCATCAATGATTTTTACTCTCAACTTTTGGGCCTTTATATAACTGTCTTTAAAAGTTTCTGAACATAGACTGTAGTTCCCAAGTATTAGCCGATCTTGTACCACCTTTCCAAAAGAGGATCTAGTCGGGGCAAATAGTATACCGTCTTCCAAATCTTCTTTTTCGCTCCTAGTGCCATACCTAATGCCGTCAAAGCGAGCAAGATTGGAGGCTGCTTCTGCAGGAGACAATGTGAAATAGATTGGCAAGGAAAATTTGATGGACGGAATGGAAACTGGATACAGTTCGTGTCCTTGTTGCAGCAATTTGTTCAGGAAATTGGACAACGGTTTTATCAATTCCTTGCTTAGCGAACCTTGAACACATTCTTCAGGAATCCCAATCCTATAAGTAGCTTTCTTGGTATGAAGGTCCGAAATCTTAGCTCTTAAGTGGTTGCTCAAGGACGTGGGGTCCTTTTCATCGTGTTTATCCAGTACATGGAAAACTTTCTGTAAAACAGAAAGGTCCTTTGCCAAGATCCCCACAGTGTCCAAAGATTGTGCATACGCAATGACGCCATAACGTGAAATTCTCCCATATGAAGGTTTGAACCCTAGTATCGACGTATATGCTGCTGGTAATCTTACTGATCCACCGGTATCAGTACCCAAGGCAAAATCAGTAGCGCCGGCTGCCACGGCGGCAGCAGAGCCAGAGGAAGACCCTCCAGCAACGATATCTTCATCCTCAAAAAGAGGATTTTTAACGGGACCAAAATGAGAATGTACGCCTGCCGAGCCCATACCAAACTCATCCAAGTTAGTCTTGCCAACAATCAAGGCACCAGCATCACGAAGTAATTTCACGCACGTAGCATCGAACGGAGACATGTAATCGAGCAGAATCTTGGATGCACATGTTGTAGGCATTTCCTTGGTGACAATATTATCCTTGATACCGGCCGTTAAGTTGGCCAACTGTAGATTGGAATTTCCATCTTCTATAATCTTTTCAGCTGCCGAATGATCAACGTATGTGAAAATATTGTACTTCTTTTGTAGCTCAGGAATCGATTGGATGCGGCGTAAGGCAATCTTGGATGTCATGTCTTTCCTAAGCTGCCCTGTTTATCCAGGAAGCCTTTAGAAGTTCGAGTTGAAATTTCACAGATGAGCAGATAACAATCAAGAATTGAGTTGAAAACACGAGAACTACAAATGCGCTGATGATTAAAGCAATTGCAACAAATGGAATTCATCGATCTCAATAGCCAGGAGTTTACGGATGATTGCTCTCAATATGTTGATTTGAACCAGGTGGAACAAGAAGTTTTTGAGTCTCAGCCCGTGCAGGTTGTTGTCAAAGAGTCCTCTGACAGGCAACAGGCAATTGAATCAAATATAAACTCTCAACATATTCCTGATATGAATGCTACCAAAACTAAACTGGAAAATTTTCATTTAGAAGAGCAAGTCCCAGCTGGACCCATTTTCAAGCAGTCTATTAAAAGAGAAGAATTACCGGAAAGCATTGAACAACGATTATCACGTATAAAAGATGAACTGGAAGAAATTAGAGCTGTTCAAGAGCATAAGTTGAATTCGGAAAAATTGCAAGACTTCCGTCACATTGAAGAGTTATACCTCAAGCTGGAGTCGGCGTCACAAGCGCGCTTATCGAACCTGCAAGGAAGATTATCTCAAGAAGGTACGAATGTTGTTATGCCCAGCGTTAGGGTGGATACCAATGATGCACAGAAATTGCTAGTGCTTGATCAAAAAATTTATGAATTAGAGACAAAAATGGGGCCTCCAGTATGTGATGATAAGTCTTTGATGACTAAATTAGAGTACCTTTTCCGTCAGGTCAAACTTTTAAACAATGATAATGACAGACTTGGTCAATTCCATGAAAGATTGACACAAATCAACAAATGTTATGAGGATTCTCTCATTGGCAGGAGAGCAAAGGTGGATTCCAAGCTGTATGATGTTATGTGTGACAAGATGAAGACTCACGAGGCGAAAGTCGACGAGCTGTACAAGTACCATGGTATTTTGAAGGCATATGCTCCCATTTTTCCTCAACTTATCAAAAGGATAAAGCAAATAAGCGGAATTAGCGACCGTATCTTAGAGACTTACGAGCTGGCGGGCGCTTTGGACTCTTCCATCTCCGATCTCCAAGGGCAAGCAAACAAATGGGAAGAAGTGCTCGCACAGGTAGATAAAAAACTGGACCAGCAAGCTCTGAACATGGAAAAAAATGTTCGCTATGTTAACAAAAAATTAGCTTCTCTGGATGCCCAACGCCAAAGCTAAATAATTCGTGTTAATACCACCTTTCTTCACGTGACGATTGCACTTGCACTGTTCTGCTTTTTGATAATGAAAACTGACGGACAAACTTCAAAATCTGGCTCTTTAACAGCATCCCATTAGCAGTAGATCAACGGAAAGGAAACCAAATAAAATCATGGCGGCATCATACTCTATTCATTCCGCTAGCTCTTATATGCAAGCCATGCAATCCATGGTCAATTCGTCATTATCTCTGGCTTTCGATAGAACGAAGACAGTAGTGCCAAAAATTGACAATGAGCTTAACAGACCTAGATCAAAAAATCCTGAGGTTGCTAAGGATTATATACAAAAGCTTTCTCAACAAGAGAATGAGTGGGATAAGATTTTTCAAGAATTCGATGATATTTCATTTGAAAAACTAAAATCTGTTGTGAAGTCCTATGGTAAAGTGAATTCCGCTGGTACATATAGGAAACTTTCGAGACTTGTGGAAGATAGCTCCAGTTCTCTGCCTAAGGATTTTTTATTGGAATCAGTGCTAGAATTGGTTTATGCGCACGAGAAAAATCAGCTGGGCAAGGAGTTGCTTGATCTATTGGGGACTGAAAATATGGAACTTATAGATTTTTTGCTTCAATCAAGAGATGAAATTATAACGCAGCCAAAAGACCACGTTTTGGAGATGACAGAACAGGCAAAAGAGCTGCCGAGATTCATGTCTCAACAAGATATTAAAGACCACTACACGGAAAATGCATATAAGGCTAAAAATCAGAACTTGGATCCTGCTCAAAAAGTCGTCAAATACCCTCACGTTTACAGAAAGTGCGAAGCAGGGAGCTCGTCTATGATGTCCCTCTCAGGTCAAAAGTTCTCATTGCCGGAGGGGACCACTCGAATGTCTTACCAAACTCACGAGGAAATTGTAATTCCGATTGCAGACCCTGATACAAACAAAAAAGCATTTTATATTAAGCTACTAAAAATCAGGGAATTGGATCATTTCTGTAGAGAGGTCTTCCAGTATGAGGCACTTAACCAAATACAATCTTTAGTCTATCCAGTTGCTTACAATACCAATGAAAACATGTTAATTTGTGCGCCAACGGGTGCTGGTAAAACAGATGTGGCGCTTTTAACTATTCTGAATACTCTTAAACAGTTCTCAACGGTAGACGACGAAGGCGAAATTGATATTGATTACGATAATTTTAAGATTGTCTATGTGGCGCCCCTGAAGGCACTTGCGGCAGAAATCGTGGATAAGTTTCAAAAGAAGCTCGCTGTGTTTGGCGTACAAGTACGTGAGCTGACCGGTGATATGCAATTGACCAGAGCTGAAGTCATCGAAACACAAATCATTGTAACGACTCCTGAAAAATGGGATGTGGTGACTCGTAAAGGAAACGGCGATGATAACTTAGTTTCCAAAGTAAAGCTTTTGATCATCGACGAAGTTCATTTACTTCATGAAGATAGAGGTTCTGTTATTGAAACATTAGTGGCGCGTACCTTGAGACAAGTGGAAAGTTCTCAGTCCATGATCCGTATCCTTGGTCTATCGGCAACTTTGCCCAATTTCATGGATGTGGCAGACTTTTTGGGAGTGAATCGTCAAGTGGGCATGTTTTATTTTGATCAATCATTCCGGCCAAAACCATTGGAGCAACAACTTTTGGGCTGTAGGGGTAAGGCAGGAAGTAAGCAATGCAAAGAAAATATAGATAAAGTTGCCTATGAAAAACTAATTTCTATGGTGGAACAAGGTTATCAAGTCATGATCTTCGTGCATTCTAGGAAGGAAACAGTAAGAGGTGCTCGAACTTTCATAAAGATGGCTCAGGAAAATCACGAAGTAGAACTCTTTGCCCCTGATGCTACGATGAAGAATAAATATAGTAAGGAAATGTCCAAACATAGGGACAAAGACATCAAAGAAATTTTTCAATTTGGTTTTGGTATTCATCATGCAGGTTTGGCACGTACAGATCGTAATTTGACTGAAAAAATGTTCAAAGATGGTGCGATCAAAGTTTTATGCTGTACTGCGACATTGGCTTGGGGTGTCAACTTGCCTGCTGATTGTGTTATTATAAAAGGCACACAAGTTTATGATTCTAAAAAGGGTGGATTTGCAAATTTAGGAATATCGGATGTTATCCAAATTTTCGGTCGTGCTGGTAGGCCAGGTTTTGGGTCTGCACATGGAACAGGTATCTTGTGTACTTCAAATGATTCCCTAGATGAGTACGTCTCCTTATTAACTCAGCAGCATCCGATTGAGTCCAAATTCGGCTCAAAGCTCGTGGATAACTTGAATGCTGAAATTTCCTTAGGGACTGTTACGAATGTGGAAGAAGGAATTCAATGGCTAGGCTACACTTACATGTTCGTGCGGATGAGGAAGAACCCATTTACCTATGGTATTGAATGGCAGGAATTAGCCTCTGATCCACAACTGTATGATCGTAGGAGGAATTTAGTTGTCAATGCTGCAAGAAGACTACATTCCCTTCAAATGATTGTTTTTGACGAGTTATCAATGCATTTCATAGCAAAGGATTTAGGCAGAATTTCATCGGATTTCTACTTACTGAATGAATCTGTGGAAATTTTTAATCAGATGTGCAGCCCCAAGGCTACAGAGGCGGATGTGTTGTCTATGATCAGTTATAGCAGTGAATTTGATGGAATCAAATTCAGAGAAGAAGAGTCAACGGAGCTGTCGAGGTTGACGAAAACGGCTGTCGAGTGTCAGGTTGGTGGGTCGATTGACACACCACAAGGCAAAACCAATGTTTTACTCCAAGCGTTTATTTCTCAAAGCCGTATTATGGATTCCGCGTTGGCCTCAGATTCGAATTATGTGGCTCAAAACTCAGCGAGGATATGTCGAGCCTTATTTTTGATAGGTATCAACAGAAGATGGGGAAAATTCTCAAACGTCATGTTGGATATTTGCAAATCGATTGAAAAAAAGTTATGGTACTTTGATCATCCATTATGCCAATTTGACCTACCAGAAAACGTAGTACGTCAACTTAGGACCAAAAATCCCACCATGGAGCATTTGCTGGAATTAGAGGCCGATGAGCTCGGTCAACTGATACATAATCAAAAATTAGGAAACAAACTATTCAAACTACTGAGTAGATTTCCAAAAATTATTATCGATGCCGAAATTTTCCCTATAACAGCAAATGTGATGAGAATTCATGTGGAATTGATTCCCGATTTTGTATGGGACTTCAGAATCCATGGTAGTGCTGAATTTTTTTGGGTTTTGGTGGAAGAATCTGATAAGTCAGAGATTTTACACTTTGAAAAATTCATTTTAAACAAGAAGTATCTCGCTAACAAACATGAAATGGATTTTATGATACCCCTGTCAGATCCTTTGCCACCTCAAGTTGTTGTTAAAGTAGTTTCAGACACCTGGATCGGTTGTGAATATGTACACACTCTGTCCTTTCAGCATCTAATCAGACCCCATAACGAAACTTTGCAAACGAGGCTAGAAAGATTGAGACCATTGCCTACTTCAGCGCTTCATAATCCTCTCGTTGAATCGATCTATCCTTTCAAATATTTCAATCCCATGCAAACCATGCTTTTCTACACATTGTACAACACTAATGAGAACGTATTTGTTGGCTCGCCGACAGGTTCCGGAAAAACAGTAATAGCAGAGCTTGCTATGTGGCATGCATTTAAAAGTTTTCCTGGTAAAAAGATTGTTTACATTGCTCCAATGAAGGCACTGGTTCGTGAAAGGGTCGACGACTGGAGAAAAAAAATAACACCAGTTACTGGTGATCGTGTGGTTGAATTGACTGGGGATTCTCTTCCAGATCCCCGTGATGTTCGAGATTCGACAATTGTCATTACTACGCCTGAAAAGTTTGATGGTATTTCACGTAACTGGCAGACACGTAGGTTTGTGCAAGATGTTTCACTTGTTATCATGGATGAGATTCACTTGCTTGCTAGTGATCGTGGTCCAATATTGGAAATGATTGTGAGCCGTATGAACCACATTTCTGGTCAAATGAACCAGCCTGTTCGATTGCTTGGTATGTCAACAGCTGTCTCAAACGCATACGATATGGCTGGTTGGTTGGGAGTTAAAAACAACGGTTTATACAACTTCCCATCGAGTGTACGTCCTGTTCCATTGAAGATGTATATTGATGGTTTCCCTAATAATTTGGCATTTTGTCCACTGATGAAAACTATGAATAAACCAGCATTTATGGCGATTAAGCAGCACTCACCAGATAAACCTGCATTAATTTTCGTGGCATCTCGTAGGCAAACCAGATTAACTGCATTGGACCTGATTCACTTATGTGGCCTGGAAGACAATCCAAGAAGGTTTTTGAATGTGGGCGATGAAGATGAGTTACGGTTTTATCTTTCTCAAGTGACAGACGATACTTTAAGGCTGTCATTGCAATTCGGCATTGGCTTGCACCATGCAGGGTTGGTTGAAAAAGATCGTTCGATATCACATCGATTGTTCCAAGAAAACAAAATTCAAATACTGATTGCCACGTCGACGTTGGCTTGGGGTGTTAATTTGCCGGCGCATTTGGTGATTATTAAAGGTACTCAATTCTTCGACTCCAAAATCGAAGGTTACAGGGATATGGACTTGACCGACATTTTACAAATGATGGGTAGAGCAGGGAGACCGGCTTATGACACGTCAGGTACAGCGATCGTCTACACAAGAGAAAACAGGAAGTTGTTTTACAAGCACTTCTTGAACGTTGGGTTCCCCGTGGAATCCTCGTTGCATAAGGTATTAGATGACCACTTGGGCGCTGAGATTACATCTGGAACAGTTTCTAATAAGCAAGATGCTCTGGACTTTTTGAATTTGACTTTCTTCTTCCGCAGAGCTCATCATAACCCCACTTATTATGGTATTACAGAGGACACCACTGAAGCAGGTGTTAATATGTATTTAAGTGAGCTGGTCGATAAGACTTTGGATAATTTGGCCGAGTCACGGTGCGTGGAAATATTTGGTAGTGAAATAGAACCCACGCCGTTTTTGAGTATTTCTTCTTACTACTACCTTTCTCACAGGACCATTCGTCAGCTGCTAAACCAGATCCACGTGAATGCCACTTTCAAAGATGTTCTCAAGTGGTTGTCTATGGCTGAGGAATTTAACGAATTGCCCGTTAGAGGTGGCGAAATGATCATGAATGTGGAAATGTCTGCCCAATCACGATACCCAGCAGAGAAGACCTTTGCCGGTGATCAAGAATTGACAATGCTGGATCCTCACGTCAAGGCCTTTCTTCTATTGCAGGCGTATTTAAGTAAAGCTGATTTGCCTATAGCAGACTACGTTCAAGATACAGTTTCTGTGCTAGACCAGTCGCTGCGTATCTTACAGGCTTACATTGACGTCGCCGCTGAACTTGGGTATTTCCCAGCGGTCATGACCATCGTCAAAGTTATGCAATGCATCAAACAGGGTTACTGGTATGAAGACGACCCTGTCGGAATTTTGCCAGGTTGCAATTTACAAAGACGTACAGATGTCGAATTCAACGAGCAGGGCTTCCCATTGGAGAACGCTGACGCGAAGCAGAAGTTGACTTTGGAAGATATGGGCAGAATGGGGCGTAAGAAGATGTTATCTATGATGGATAAGCTTCAAGTAAATGAAGAACAAAAGGGCCAATTTTTGCACGTTTGTCAAAGACTTCCCGTGCTAGATTCCATTAAGTTTGAAGAAGAAGGATCGGATACTTTAGTGGTCACCGCCAAGCACTTTGGCGAGAAGACAAACAAAAACTTCGAAGTTTATTGCGATGCATTCCCCAAGATGCAAAAGGAACTCTGGTTTGTCATTGCTTACAGGGATCAGGAACTGTTGATGTTGAAAAGGTGTCAACCGAAGACGCAAAACAAGCAAACTGTTATTATGTGTGACTTGATAATTCCTGAGGAGCTTCAAGGAAAGAAATTGCAGTTTATGATAATTAATGATGCGCTGGACCTCTCTTACAGGTGTGAGCATCAATTGTCATCTTAGCACACCGGGGTGGCCAGGTATATAAGTTATACAGATTCAAAAAATTCATCCTCCTCTTCCACTGTGTTTTCCCCTTGAGGTTTCTCTTCGAGCGTCCCTGCTTCGCCAGACTCCTCCTCAAGGGCCACACCACTCCCGTCTTTGCCCAATTTCTTTCCCTTGAGAATGTCTTCCAACGGAACCGGAAGAGATCCGTCTTTGAGCTGCTTAGCAACTATTCCCCTAAAGGCTTCCCTACGAGTACAGGTACTGGTGGAATCAGCTCCCTCATTCGGGTACAGTGCGATGTATTTCTCACTTTTTGGGAAATTAACCACGTAGCAGAGGTCGACTTTCCTCTCTTGCAAGTCCTTTTCGTCGTCATTCTTCAGCGCATTCTTGTATCTCCTCAATGCCTTCTTCATTTCGAAAAAACGTACCATGTGGTACTTCTTGGCGTTCTTTTTGACCTGCTGCATCAACTGCGCCTGATTCAACTCATGCCTTAGCGCTTCGAGGCTTCTTTCTTTCTCAATTATCACCGTGTCTGGCAGGGAATCTTTCTTCCTCGCAAGCAGTCTTTCAAGATCTCTTATGCGTTTCTTGATCTTGTTGGAACCCACAATCGGCACCTGGGCCATCGGGGAAGGCCTATAGGATTTGGGAGGCATGTTTTAATCGTATTTTGATTTGCCCATGCATAGGTTGAAATTTTCACCGATGAGATGAGATGAGATAAAAATTTCACTACAGAGAACAAACAAATTCACAAAGCTGAACCGATACATGGCCTGCTTACAAACATTAAAACAATTGCTTCACATATATAGTTCTTATAGTAGTAGTGCACCTGACGCTCCACGCCAACCACACAAAAAAAATTGACACTTTCACCCTGCCCGCCTCCGACTCCACCTCCGCCTCGTCTCTCAATCACCTTAGTTATCCTTCTTCTTCCTGCCGAAGAAACCTCTCTTCTTCTTCTTCTTCTTCTCCCCTTTAGATTCCCCAGCTGTAGTAGGTTCCTGGTAGACAGCCTGCTCAGCATACACGGGCTGTGCCGCAACGCCTGCTGCACCACCGTCCATTCCGTAGGGATTCGTAGTCATCAGGGGGAAATCAGGTCTCACTCTGAATCCGAGCTGTGCCGTCTCCAGTTGGTTGGCCCAAGAGGGATCCCCTGACACCGCGTATTCAAATGAACGAATCGTGTCCAGTGGCCTCTCGTCCCTAGCCCTGGTTGGATTCGAAATATCGGGTGTAGGGATGGGTTGCCCAAACACGTCTCTCATTATTTGCTGCGTACCATCAAGCGATGAGAAATACGACTTACGGTTAGGATCGTGAAATGCATCTGCTGCTTGCTCAAACGGCTGTGCCTCGTGCACAGCTTCCAAAATCGGGTCTGACACAGACGCAGTCCTGATCTTCAACTTTCCTTCGTCCTCCTTTGAAAGCTTGACATTGTTCAGCTTCTGGCTGCCGTTACTGTCGCCAGAGCTACTCGATTTCTTCCTGAAGTGCATCATATTGCTAAAAAATGTAATATGATACTATCTTTTCCCAACCAAAGGCTCTCTTATAGCGAATGGCACCTTGTCTAAGCCCCTTGCAGATCACTAGCCAGTTTGAAAGTTTTTGAAAAGACGCAGAGTATTTAGCTGTTTCGTTTATCACAGCGTACAATGGAGTTTATTTTTATAAAAGCTAGAACGCACGACTTTGGAAAACCAAGAACTTCAAAAGGAGTCGAGAAATATTGGTTCTGGAGCTGCAGGAAACCTCTTTATGAAGCTCTGCTGGGAAACGTTGAACGCGTGGGATACAACGCGACGCGTCTGAAGAAAGGAATGGGGAAATCGATCGGGAAAACAAAAAAAATTGCCAGATGGCGAAAGGCGGTGCCGTATGAGGCATAGAGTTATGGTTCGTGGTAATTCTGGTGTTATTTTGGAGCAATGCACGTTATTTGAATAGTAATTATAATAATAATAATAATAGTAATAATAATAATAATAATAATAATAATACGGTATAAGACTAACGCTAAGATACCATGAAATAAAAAAAATAATAAAATAACATAAAAAATAAAAGTAAAAAGTCGTATGCTTTGGTGCATATGCAGCAGTCCAGATAAATAAGCAAGCACCTGCACTTCCTTTATGTCGCACTTTTTTGTTCTTTCTTTCTTTCTTTCTTGTCGTCGGAGGTTTCACCGCGTTGGGCAAGAGTCAACGTTGAGTTGTCATCTTAGCGCACTCAGCATTACGTATATTTCTTTATCTTAACAATAGGATGCGGGCTACTCGGAACAACAGCGCACCAAAACTTTCTTCACTGTCTTGCAGGCGTCCAGCATCTCACGCTCATCCAACTTGGCGTTGATGCATATCTTTAGACTGGGCAAAATGGGTAGGGTTTCCTGTTTGAGGACGATGGTGTTTCTTGTGACGAGGATGCTGTACTCTTTCAAAAGACGATCTACCACGGACTGCAAGAACTGCTCCTCCCTCTCATAAGGTTCGATGTAACAGGTGGTTGCGACGCGCTTCTGGATGTGCAGCATCTCACAGAAGAGCTCCTCTGCCGTGTAGCCGAATTTGCTGAGTCTTTGCTCTGGTGTCAGCTGCAAGTGCAGAACGGGGCTCAAGGGAGACGAAGTGATCTCACAGTAGGATGCCAACTTGTCGTCATTCAAGAATTCTTCGTGCATCAGTCGTGAATACCTCTGTAGAGTCTTGATGGCGGTGTTGTCCTCCTGCATGATCTCCAAGACCTTGTGGACCGAGCTGGCCGTATAAGGTGGTAGCGATGCGGAGAAGCAGTAGGCGTAGGATCCGATACGTTGGTGGTGAGACATGACGGCGTCGCCCAGCACAAAGGCACCGGAGGATCCAAACGCGAGCGCCATAGACCCTACCGTGATGTCCACGGCGTCCCGACGCACCATGCCAAAATGCTCCGTGAGACCCCTCCCGCTCTCACCCAGTACACCTAGGGAGAAGGTTTCGTCGACAAACAGCCTAAATTTGTACTTGCGCTTCAACGCAGTCAGCTGAGGTAAGGGCGCGATGTCACCCGTGTTGTGGAAGATACCCTCGGTGACAATGAATTTTCTCGGGATGCTGGGTAAGTTCTCCTTTTTCTCCGACTCGAACAGCTCGGCCAAGAGGTTCTCCAGGGACTCCATGTTGTTATGCTCGTAGTAGTAGACGGTGGACCGACTCAGTTGCAGCGCGTTTTGCAACGACAACGATACCTTTTCATCGGCCACGATCAGGTCACCACGCTTCGTGAATGCAGGGATCACTGATGCCGACGCGCAGAAATCTTGCCCATACAGCACGGCACACTCCGTGCCAAAGAAGTCCGCCAGCCTGTACTCCAGGTTGAAGTGCACATCCTGGTTCCCGTAGAAGCCAGCGGGCCCGCACGCGCCCACACCGTAGTTCTTGATGGTCTGCCTCGCGACATCCAGCACTACCTCCTCAGTGGACAGTTGCAAAAAATTGTTGGAGGAGAGATTGAGCACATTGTGGAATTTCTCCTTACCACCGGCGCGCACCACGTCAATGTGGTTGTTCACACCGGACGCGTCCACCACCGGTATCGCATCCAACCGCCACCTCTGCTGCTCCAACACGGTGGGGTCTGCAAGCGGTTCCGGTTGCCATTCGTCAATCAGGTCGTCCACCTCTTGAGGTGACAAATTGGGCCTATTCGACTGCAGGCCCTTCTTCTGCTGCGGTTTCGAAAGGTAGTAGATGATCCCATACACGATCAACACGATCTCGATAGCCGTGCGATATGGATCATCCTGGTGCGATTTTATCACGTAGTGTATCAGGTACTTACCTCCGGGGATCTGTGACAGCAGCACATACAGGTAGTACCAAAGGTAGGAAAAAGTGGTGACGATGAAACCAGGAATCGGTATGGATTTGGGTAAAACTTCAGGAATGTGTGGCATGGAAAGGACGAAGATATCAGCAGTAACTACAACAGCAACTGCAACAACCACGTATCGTTAATGGAAATGCAATGTGAGAAAGTAAAACAAAAAAAAACTTCTTAACGAGGGGAAAGAGGGGGGGGGAGTGTGTTGGTACTCTTTGCGAACGCTTCTGGTCCAATGCCTAGACAACTGCTTGTCGATGAGGCTACCGATGAATCAGAGAGAGTTGTACTATGATGGGCGTGTTATATGTACCGCTCTTTTTTTCTCCTGCTATAATGCCGTCTTGTTTTTTTTTTTTTAAACTGAGAACAACAAAAATCCGGGTTATGTTATCGTGTAATGTGACAGGTCTTGCTAGGGCACGTATTAGGTCATCCGGCATTTTGTTAGGGCTTGTCGTTTCGTTTACAGTGAGGTGCATAGGGCTTGAGCAGCGGCGACTTAGGGCTAGCCGGTTGTGGTCCCGTTTTGTGTAGCACCAGCGTTGGTACAAACGGTCATACCGTGCTGTAGATGGCAAGATATTATTCCCAGCTCACGCCAGGAAGATACCTTGGGGTTTTCGTGGCAGGTAAATAAAAACATAAAACTGAGCAAATTCTCACGTGCAAGTCACGCAAGTGTTACCCTCACTTGAGAATAAGGGGTGCCCCCGCCCCCCTCCTACAGGGAGGAGACTTCACGGGTACAGTATAAAAAGGGACATAATTTACAAGGGCGGTTGGCGGTAATCTTTCTACAACTCTCTCGAGGCACCCTTCGTTAAACAGTTTCCCATTCCTTGTACAGAGGAAAGAACTGAACTGAGTGGTTGCTTTTTTTTCTCCCTAGCTAGTTTTTTTTCGCCAAAAGATGAAGACAATAACTCCCCTAGTGTGCGGCTTGGGGGTCGCAACCGTGGCAAACGGGTTCTCGTTCCAGCAGCCGTTTGCATTTGAAGAGAACCCCAGCCTGCTGGACAAAGCCATTGGAGCACTCGGGCTGGACCGTTCTGATGTGCGTGGGTCACTTTCGTCAGAGATTAAGAAGGCATGGGATGAGATTCCGCTAAGGTTTCCCTCCGCGGTCTCTGAGCTAGAATTTATCTCCAAACCTCGCCACGGCGCTGTGAAGCCCAAGAAGGACTGGGACTTCACTGTGCAGAGTGAGGATGTGCAGGATTACCAGTTGCGTGTCAACAAGATAACCGACCCAAAAGTTTTGGGTGTGGACCCCGACGTGAAGCAGTACACGGGGTACCTGGACGTGGAGGAAGAGGACAAGCACTTTTTCTTTTGGCTCTTTGAGAGTAGAAACGATCCCAAGACCGACCCGGTGGTGTTGTGGCTCAATGGTGGGCCGGGCTGCTCGTCGCTCACGGGGCTGTTCTTCGAATTGGGGCCCTCTTCCATCAGCCCAAAGCTGAAGCCCGTCCATAACCCATACTCGTGGAACAACAACGCGACGGTGATCTTTTTGGACCAGCCGGTAAACGTTGGGTATTCGTACTCCTCCTCAGGCGTGTTCAACACCGTCGCGGCCGGTAAGGACGTGTATGCTTTTTTGCAACTGTTCTTCAAGCAGTTCTCCGAGTACAACCAGGGCCAGACTTTCCACATCGCCGGCGAATCGTACGCAGGTCACTACATCCCAGCATTTGCGAGTGAGATCCTGTCTCACCCGCTCGAGGAGAGGAACTTCGAATTGAGCTCGGTCCTCATCGGCAACGGTCTCTCCGACCCGTTGAACCAGTACCCTTACTACAAGCCCATGGCATGCGGTGAAGGCGGTGAACCAGCAGTGTTGTCGCCCGAAGAATGCCAAGACATGGAGGATTCGCTGGACCGTTGCCTCGGGCTCATCGAATCCTGCTACGACTCGGAATCCGTCTGGACTTGCGTGCCAGCCTCCGTCTACTGCAATAACGCCGAGTTGGGGCCCTTCCAAAAGACCGGTAAGAACGTTTACGACATGAGAAAGGAGTGCAAGGGTTCTCTCTGCTATGAGGAGATGGAGTACTCTGAGGATTATCTCAACTTGGATTACGTCAAGGAAGCGGTCGGGGCCGAGGTCGACAGGTATGAGTCCTGCAACTTTGACATCAACAGAAACTTTTTGTTTGCCGGTGACTGGATGAAACCTTACTTCAGGGCTGTCACGCAGCTGCTAAACGAAGACATCCCAGTGCTCATCTATGCCGGTGACAAAGATTTTATCTGCAACTGGCTGGGTAACCAGGCTTGGACCAATGTTTTGCCCTGGAAGAGTTCCGAGGAGTTCGCCGCCTCCCCAGTGCGTGCTTGGAAGGCCTCGCTAACCGGTGAGAAGGCCGGTGAAGTCAAGAGCTACGGCAACCTCACTTACTTGAGAGTTTACGGAGGTGGCCACATGGTTCCATACGACCAGCCAGAGAATGCATTGAGTATGTTGAACGAGTGGATTCACTCTGACTACTCTTTGAATTGAATCTGAGACGAAGCCTCCGCCCTCTCATTATTATTAGTATCTTCGTAACCTCAGCTTTATAGTTCTTGGGGAAAAAATTTTGTCCCCTGCTCGGACATCATCTTTTTTTGGAGAAAGCCAGAATTGGGTTTAAAAGTCATACACCAGTGAAGAAAGGCTATACACACGGAGAGAGATCAACCGCAGACACACGACAATGAGTGCCCAACAGCCAAAGATTGCCAATCTGTTCAAAGTCGTCCTCATTTCCTTCATTCTCATGGGAGCCGTAGAATACTTTAAATACGGCACCAAGATCAACTACGAATGGTTCCACTGTTGGCCCAACAAGGAACAGGTTGGCGGACCTGACAGCTCTGTTTTTAAGCTGTGGGCTCGTGGTGGCCCCAGCTGCGATAAAAGGGGCGAGTACAAGACCATTCTTAAGCGAATCTCGAGGGACTACGAACCCAACGACCAGCATCTCTCCTTCTGTATGATTGAAAACAAGGAGGTTTCTCCTGTGCACTATCCAATTCACGAAGACAAAGGTGCCCCTGGCTATTGGGCCTACGTGGGATATAACAATGATAGTGCTTTGGTTCGTCAGATGTGCGGCGATCATCCCATTTACAACTTTTAGTAGCTGTAATGCAAGTTATGGGGAAAAGCTACGTAACGAAAAACATTGAAGCTATCGATACCATATTTCTATTGGCTTCTTTTTATTTTTTTTTTTTATTCAGCTATTAGTAGTATTATATTTACACACGCTTATTTTAGGGTTCTGGTATTACAGGCGCCTCAGTGGTCGTACCTGCTGGAGAAGCACTGCTCTGTGTAGCACCTGCAGAGGTTTGCAACTGACCACCACCATTGCTCCCATTGTACATAGGGCAGGATTTGTTCGTTCTAATGTGGCCAATTTGCCCACACGTAGCGCAACGTCTCGTTGTGTTTTTCCCCTTTGAAAATTTGCCATCTTGCGTCTTCGTTTTGGAGACTTGACGAGCAGCTCTGCGCTGCTGCGATTTTTCCAAACTGGCCAATTCGTTCTGAAGCAGTTTTTTCTGCATCTCTATGTCTTCCGCGTTGTTGACAGTCGTATTTTCGTCCAAAAGCTTCTCAACATCCAGATTAGCCTCACGTCTTCTCTCCTTACTTTTAATGTATCCTTTGATTACACGGGGGTCTCTTATGATAACAGTTTGTCTTTGAATAATACCATTTTCGTCTCTCTTCTTGCGTACGATCTTCAATACTTTGCCATCGTCTCTACGAGTACGCACGTGGCGGTTCGTTTGATTGATTTCGTCCGGATTGTCCATCTCTTCAAATGGGTTCGTTACATTTAATGATTTGGTATGCGTATACCATGTCTTGCTGATCTCTTCGTCATAAGCCTTTTGCTGCTGAGCAACATTGTAACTGTGACCCCCAGGTGCCTGGGGTTTACCGTTTTCCATACCAGATTTCACAAACCCACCTTTCATAGAGGTCTTCAGAAATGAAAACCCTTCGCCGCAACCTGTGGGGTCACCAGCACCGTGAATTTGGATCATGGCACGCATCTGAGTGGCGTTGACAAAATTCTTAGTGGCGTTCCAGGGTAAAAGATTGTCTTCCAATTTGGCCAATTTCTCGTCAAAGTTGTAAAACTCTGTATCCTCTTGGAATTGTAACCCTTGGGTCATCGACTCAACTTCCGCAACTTGTTCTGGAAATATCAATTTTTTAGCACTCTCATTATCTAGCAGCGGCTCCCCATCCTTTAACTTCCACAAACCTTTATCAGAACCCTCCCTTTGATATTTCATGAACTCTTTGATCTTTTGTCTATTTTGCCCATAATCTTGATCCGGAAAATGCCTGGCGATGGGTTCAATGGAGATGGCGCGCGATGGAGTTCGATTTAGTATACGGTACACCACCATTCTTAACCTAGTGGTTCTCATCGAGGTAACCCTTCTGGAATTGGGTCCCGGTATTTCTTCACAAGGGAAGGTCTGTCCCACGGTAAATAAATGGTTAATGGCCCTCAGATAAAACCTATTACTAATGCCATTCCCCGAACTTCTAACCAGTAGAAAATCGGTTCCCGATACATCGTGCTTGAATACTGGAGCACGGATCATATTGTTATACAACGTTGGTACAATGTGGCCTGGTTCCACGAACCCGAAATTCCAAAATGGAGATTTGTCTTGCACACCCAATACGTGTGTTTCACCAACGGGCAACTTGGGCCTTGAAGTGTCATGTTCATTCATCTTTCTATAATAATTGATCAACTTATTAGCCATGCCAAATTTCGAAAGGGCGATGGGGGCCTCCTCAGAGTATTCCATTAAAAAAACCGGAGCAGTATCCCCCAGAGTCAAATCCTGGGTACTAGCGAAAGATTCCTTTACTTCTTTCCCCTTATCACGCTTCTTCTTTCTTGTCTTCAATTTACTGAAAACGATATTCGTACCGGGACGGATGTGGGTCCCGAAATTGGGTCTATGCAGATGTCTTAAAGTGTCCTTAGGGAGTGTAACTTTATAATAAGGGGATTGTAAACGAATAGCAGGTTGGGAGTGTTCGATGTTCAAATTTGAAATCGTTGCACGGATTCTGGTTTGATGGTTACGTCTCAATATGCTATAATCTTCATCGTTTGAAATGTTAAATTTTTGTAGCAGACCTTTCTCATTATACGGCGAAGAAATAACATTGGATTGGTTGTCCCGCTTTCTTGCCACGTCCCTAATCAAAAGTAATTTTTCGTCATTCATATCTAGTTCTGCCTTTTGCGCATTGTCTAAATTGGCGTCCACCAAATCATTTTCGTCCCAATTCCATTCCTTGAAATTATCCACCAATGGGTTTTCCAAATGCAAAGTCGGTGTACCCTCACTAAATGATTTCTCACCAATTATACGTTCCTGATCCCAGCTATCAGTCGCTACAACCAAATCCTCCGGTATATCTTGCTCATCCTGATCCTTTTCGCTCTTTTTAACTTCTTCAGGGTCAATTTCATGAACAGCCGCGACGACTATTCCGCACTTTCTTCTCTTTTGCGTAGGGCCCCCCATCGACGACGATTGCCACACATTTTCCGTGGTGTTGAAAAGACGTCTTTGGTCCTGCTGCACACGAAATTTCAAAGAAAGCGGTATCAGAGGCTTCAGGTGGCGTTTGATAAAATCTCGCTGCCAAGGATATTTGCCTGCCCTTCTATGCAACAATCTGTTCCATTTCAAAATTTTTCCCTTCTTAAATTCGGGAAAATAACTCTTGAGAAGAAGTTTTTCCTCCTTGGCGCGTCTTTCATTCTCTAATCGCATCATTTCCTCTGGTGATATTGCCGGTTCTTCGGCCATATATGCTCCATATGAAGGATTACGCTCCATGTTTTCCATGCCCATGAAAAGTGCATTGTTGCCGCCATCAAAATCATCTGCAGATGCTTCCTGTGTTAAGTAAGTCTTTTCACTTTTTATAAGCTTGATAGTCGCACCATTACTGCCCAATTGCTGCTGTTCCACTGTTCCCTCCATGATATTCCCATCATTCATCATGTCACTCTCCTGAAATGCAGCAAGGCTCTCATCATCAGGCAGCTCCTCGTCTGCCAACTCATCTTCGTCCTCAAAATCAATGGCATTAGCAGAATGCTGTGTAATCCCTTCTTCAGCTTGCCCAATATAACTCCCAATTTCTAACGAACCAAGATCTCCTCCAAAGATGGCTCCATAGGCGTCATTCTCATTTGACAAATCCACAACCCGGTTCTTTTTTCCCTTTTCCATGCTAGCAATCTAACAACCAAGAGTTGCCAGCTAGTAAGCACCAAAAGAAAGCCAGTAATAGCCTTTGCCTCTCTTTTCTAAGCAGTAGATGTTAAATAGGAACTTGACATCAATTTTCATGTTTCCGTCTCTTGTGATTTTCTATACCGATGAAATACTGAAAAGTTGAAATATTGAAGATATTGCTAATTTTGAAATTCTTGGCGACTGCCAAGTAGTATTGACATTTAGGTTTTGTTAATTATGCAGTCAATGATTGAGCGAGCCAATAATGGTGGCCACTTTGATGCTTCCAATAGCAGACAGTGTTGGAAATACGATTGGTATACCCCATCGCATAAGGCGATTCCCAGTGTTTCTGGAAGTACTGGCTCTGATGGAGATCAGTTTGTTGATGGTGCCGCAGTTGAGAAATATCCTTTCAAGTATAAGGCCTGGTTTAAGTCAGAAGTTTGCACATGGGGTGACTTACTGAATGCCAATGATTCACTCGATCTACTGGACGTTTCAAGTTATTCAGCTCAAGAGCAGGCCGATGCTGCAGCTGCACACGATCAGCAAATGTCCAACAGGCCCTCAAATGGCGATAGTCTCACAGTGGAGGATATAAGAGGTGCCGTTGGTGAGGTGGGCACCATTTCTGGGTTATCCAGCTCAGACGCAAAACCGATTACAGAGCAGGAAAAGAAACCATCTCAAGACGAAGCACAGGACGTAGATATGGACAAGGAATAAAACCCTCAGGAGGGTATAATATGAATAAACTATTTCATGACTAATTATGTGTATTCAGACGAATTTGAAATTTTATAATTTAGACTATTTGTCGGGCTTTTCTTGTTTGAAGAAGACCGCAGCTACGCCATCTCGAGCATTACTGATTGAGACTTCAAGTTCCTGTGCTCTTTCTTGCCTTACCTTGGTCCTTTCTTCCTTGTCGACCGCGTCCAATTCTGCCATAATTTGCGAATACTGCCTTGTATCACCGTTGCCTGACAACACTACAATCATAGTCCCAGCAGAGGACGCCTCGTAAACTTCATTTATACCCACAGCAAGTGTTTCAAGGGCATCAGGAGCACATGGAATCTCTGATGGGTAACCGCCACGCCGCATAGAATTTCCATAAGCATATCCTCTGGCCAGTGCAAGTCCCTTCGTGCGGCCAACAAAAAAATCGTATTCGTCAATGTGATTAACGAGACCAGCGAAAATCTCCTTGTCAGTAACGCATCGAAGACTCGCTTCCATGCTATTAGGGTTGCTAATCCTACTTCTACATGCATTTTCATTTAACTGCAGCGACCTGGCACCAAGCGAAGAGAGTCGATCGACAATGTTCTCTGTCGTCACAGAAACGCCGAAAGCGAGTCCGTTGACAATTTTTAATTTGACTAGATCCATGCATGCCTTAGCGTCCTCTACGGGGTCGTGTCCAACTTTATCGCCCGTTTGAATGTTGTAATTTAAATATGTGGACGCCAAATGTCGAAGAGCCGGTCTGAAAGGTGGCCCTGCCCTGTGCTCGTAGATGACAGAAGTATCTACAATTTTCGGATGTCTTATTTTCAAGGCATTCAGATCATTTTCAAAAGAATGGCCGATTAGTACGTCATCCTCGCTGACAATATTGAGAATATCGCGTTGCACATCTTTCAACGTAGTGTTCACATTGGCTAATTTTTCCTCAGTAACTCCGCTGTATCTTGTCAAGTAGTCCGTGATGGGAACCTCGGGCTTGACCAACTCGTCATAAACAACATTTGAATCGAAATCCACAATGCTGACCCTGGTGAGAACGTACCCATTTTCAGAAAGGCACATCTCACAATCCAGCGCAAAGATATGCGAACCATCATGGTCAAACTTTTTAGTGTCGACATAGGCACCTTGATCTTCGTTAAGCGGCTTTAGCAGTTCCTCCGTGGCATTTAATGTGCGGGGGTGAACTGCGAAATTCTTCTCCATCAAGTCATCCAAAGACATTAAAAGATCATTAATAGTAATTTGTTTCTGAGAAAGTTGATCTTTCCTAATTTGTTTGTCTTTCTTGGATAACATCCTGTTTAAAAAGTGGTTATAAGCAGGATAAAGAGAATTTTTAGAGCCTGGGGCAGTAACGGGGAAAATTTCGACATTAATTTGAGAATGGAGTTTTTCGAAGAGTTTACATTTGTCAATAGCATACTGGTCACTTTCATCAAATCTGTTGCCACTAGGTAAACCAAAATCTTCCACTTGCAGACCAGGAATAAAAAGTGCAATAACTTTTTTAATTTTTTCCATATTGGTAAAACTCAAGATGGGGACAATACAATTGGTATCACCCAAGCAAGCAAGCATCGAGTCTCGCAAATCTCGTATACTAGCTGCTGGCTTATCAGGAAGCTTTTTCAAAGATATAGGCTTACCGGGGTCCCTTTTCCGCCTCTTTTTCGCCTTAGAGTTTGTTGTCACTTTCTGAACCTTTTTAACCTCTGGTTGCTTGCGAGGACTTTGAGTAAATGCATCGATAGTCTCACCAGAGTCCAAAGCGCGCACATCCTTTTCCAAGCCATTTAGGGATTGAGCACTAGATCTTCTTCTTCTCCTCTTGTCAGCAACGCTGTTCGACACAGAATGAGATTCATTGGATTGATCCTCAACTTTTTTCGAGTTTCGCAGCTCGCAAATGATTTTTTTATTTGCTTCGGTTTCCTCAGATATGCTTAACCTAGCGACCCTATCAGAAAAAGAAGTGGGTGCCTCAGAAATACTTTGCAATCCCTCGGGAGTAGCACTCTGCAATGGAGATACATTATCATCCAATTCCGTAGCTTGGGAGATTGTAGGTATACCCATGGTGAGAGTTACTGCACTTCGATTTCTTATGGGACTTCAACTTTGATCTTTTCTAGTCAGGCAACTTCAAATATATTTCTTAAACGTTTTGATAAAGATTTCAATTCTAACTGTTCCCGTTCCCTAAATTTTGTGATCCTTTAAAGTTCTTCGAAGTTCATAAAAATTTGACTTCAAAAATTTTTTTAAAACTAAGGACGCTTTTTAGGCGACCGCGAAAACACATTGGTCAAAATGGCATTTGTTCAGATTAATAAAATTGACCCCAGAACTTTGATTTGGCATTTCAAGTTTTGGCATTTGCAAAGGTCTTCTTGCCGGTTTGGTATAACCGGAAAAGCTCCTGTTGAATATCCACACTGTATGGATGATGGTAGTCAAAAGGAAATTCCTCCTCCACCTCCTCTGGCCCTTGCAAATGAGACAATTTGTCTTCTGGGATTATTTTCTCATACTTTTGTGAGATGAATGCACCATCAAGCACTTGGGATGGTTCAAACGTCTCGTCAAGCGTCTTTATTAGACCTGGCGTATCCGATCCGTAGGGTATGAGAATCTTGCAGGTATTTACAAACTCTGCTACTATCTCTCGGTAATTATCAAACAGTAACTTGATAAAAACCTGTCGCGCAGATTCGTATGGATCTGAGGGGTCTGCGTAGATCAGTGAACATTTTTCCAATAGGCAAATCGATCTCAGAGACTGCTGCAAAAACTCTATATGATTTGAGTGCCATTCGGTTGTATTTCTCAGCTTGAAGTAAATTTGATTTGTATTGACGCATGCCACGGTCATCGAACCGGCCATCAAGTTAGCGCCGGCTCTTTTTAGTGTTTCAACTGAGTTATTCAGTTGTCGTAGCCACAACTTTTGATCTGACAAAGCCCAATCAAGCAGAAACCACCATTTGATCTTGGGAGATTTCACATCCACAAATGCCTCTAAGAAGTGCATCTTATTCTCCACCAAAGGAAACAACGTCGAATAGAAATCAACCACCAGATCACGACCATCATTATCTAGGAAACTGCTAGATGTGAATCCCAGCAGATCCATACTTTTATTATTAAATGAGCAAAGTTGGGGAAGGAAGCATTTCTCAAACGCCCTCAAAGTTTCAACTGTGGGTGAAGCTATGATCACTACGCAATCGCGTGACAGTTCCTTCTGTTCGCAATTATGCTTCAGAAGCTCCGACCAACTATTTGACATGCTCCTCAGATCAATGTACAGTTAGGCTATGAGGCCATCCTTTAAAATATGCTTTCAGATATAGCCGTAGCTTGGAGATTTTTTTGCAGGAAAAACGCACAACAAAGGAAGCGAAAGTACTTGGCGAAGCTACAGGTCGCCATTAAATTCTATTTATGAGCTTTTTTTTACAAGAGTCTATCCTATTATAGAAGAAGCACATTCTAATAATCTCCTTCATTGTATAAGTTGATGTCTACTTCGGCCTTACACATTGTCTTGCTCTTGTTCAGAGCGCGAACTCTTTCAAGTTCTTGCAAATAGCCGTCCTCAACACCGGTAACGTAGTTGCCTGTGAAGACACCAACCTCGAAATTTTGGATGTTTTCAGTTCTACAACAATCGATCAAATCATCCAAGGATTGATAAAAAACCTTGTCGCAGCCAAGCGCCTGGGCCACTTCGTCATCGGTCTTATTGTATGCTATGAGATTTTTGGTGTCGGTCAGATCAATTCCATAGATGTGGTTGTAGCGGATTGCTGGGGCAGCAGAGGCAAAATACACTTTTTTTGCACCCGATTCCCTCGCCATGTTGACAATTTCCGTCGATGTCGTGCCTCTAACAATAGAATCATCAACAATCAGCACATTCTTACCCTTGAATTCAGAATCCATCGGATTCAATTTACGCCTGACAGAGGAGATACGCTCCTTCTGGTTGGGCATGATAAAAGTTCTACCAATATATCTGTTTTTCACGAAACCTTCGCGGTAGGGCTTACCCAGGGCGGTAGCCAACTGTAACGCACAAGTCCTGGCAGTATCTGGAACGGGTATCACCACATCGATATCTTTTGTATCTAATTGTCTCATGATGTTTTCGGCCAATTTGGTCCCCATACGCAATCTCGTGTGATAAACTGATATACCATCCAGCGTACTGTCAGGACGGGCAAAATAAACGTACTCAAAAAGATCGGGCCTGTAGGCGTTAAGTGTTGCCACTTGTCTGAATTCCGGCTTCTTCGCGACACAGTTCTTAGGTATAATGACAGCTTCACCTGGCTTCAAATCACGGTAATTTGAAAAATTGTGAGCTTTCAACACAACACTCTCAGATGCCAACATATAGTCACTCGTGCCATCGCTGTTGACACGCTCGCCAAACAACAGCGGTCTGATACCGTTGGGATCTCTAAAACCGACTAGCGCGAAACCTGCCAGCATAGTCACGCAAGCGTATCCACCACGACACAAACGATAGACACCCTCCAGAGCATGAAACACATCCTCGTTGTTAACACGGTATTTATTATGTTTCTCCAACTCTGCTGCGAATATATTCAATAAAAGTTCTGAATCACTATCGGTGTTGATATGTCTGTGCACATCTTCGTCCATGTAACGCTTCAATGACACCGTGTTGACCAAGTTGCCGTTATGTGCCATCATGATACCGTAAGGGCTATTCACATAGAAAGGTTGAGCCTCTGAATTCGCAGAAGATCCAGCTGTTGGGTAACGGAGGTGTGTAATACCCATGGATCCTTGCAATCCATAGACTCTCTGCCGTGTAAACACGTCCCTAGCCATACCGTTCCCCTTGCATTGATAAATCCTCCCTCTGGCTCCACACGTTGCGATACCAGCGGCATCCTGGCCTCTGTGCTGTAAAAAATAGCACCCATCACATAACTCTGGAGCAACCGGCGAAGATTCGTCAGCCAACGCTATACCCAATATTCCACACATATTTCAAGAGACTAATTCTTCCCACAAGTCAAACGCTGTAACCTATATTGCCTGTGCTTTAAAGCTTTGTAATCTAATCCTCTCGACGCAATATAAATGCAGACTAAAAAGAAAATTCCGCCCTTCAGAGAGCCTACCACAGATCCCTATTGTTTACCAAACTGACAAGTTATATAGCGATGCAACAGTCTTCATCGAATCTTCATTATTACATTTTTTTTTTTTGAATATTAATGTGAAATTTTACCAACAAGAGTCAAAATTTCACCTTTTTCAGCACCCAGTCATCGGCATCGAGATCGTGCGGTGACATGAGTACAATATGATTAACTAAAGGTGCATGGCAAGATGATATACAGGGTGGGTATCTTGTTAGTCATTTCTCCTTCCGCTCTACTTTTTTACGTTCTACTAGGATCTCTGTCTCCTCCTCTTCTCTCATCTCTGTTTCCAGCATGTCGAGGTTCTCTTGGATGTTCCAAAGTTCGCTGTAGAGGGATTTTGGGTTGGCAAGCAGTTCAGCATGAGTTCCTTCTTCCCTAAGTCTTCCATCGTCGAGAACAATGATCTTGTCGGCGTCCGCAATAGTCCTTAGTCTGTGAGCGATGAATACGCTGGTTCTGGAGCCACGGTCGAAGTTGGCTCTTATGGTTTTTAAGAGCGCCTGTTCTGTGTGAGTGTCTAAAGCACTTGTGGCCTCGTCAAAGAACATGATGAGGGAGTTTTTCAGCAGAACACGGGCGATCGCGAGTCTTTGTTTCTCACCACCACTGATCATGAGCCCCCTTTCGCCGACCATTGTATTAAGTCCCGCGGGGAGCCTGTTGATGAGAGGAGCCAGATGAGCCTTTTCAATGGCTCTGGTAACGTCCTCGTCGCTCGCGCTAATTCGACCGAACTTCACATTTTCCCAGATGGTATCATTAAACAATGGGGTATCCTGGGGCACCACGCCCATGGCACATCTTAGCGAGTCCAAGTCGTACTTCCTAATATCGACGCCATTGATTAGAATTCTTCCTTCTTCTGGGTCGTAAAACCTGAACACTAGTTTCATGAGCGTAGATTTACCGCTGCCTGAAGGTCCTACCACAGCTGTCTTGAGGCCTGCTGGGATCACAAAGGAAGCATTTTGAATAATCTTTCTCCTTGGGTCGTAGCCGAAGGTGACGTTGTCAAAGACAATATCGTAGGGACCGCTGTTCTCTGGGAGCATCTTGGGTTTTGGTGGATTTTGGATAATGATTTCGTTGCCTCTAAGTTTGAAAAGAGACTCCATGTCGATCAGCGACTGCTTTAATTCGCGGTAGACGCTACCCAGGAAATTCAAGGGAACAGAAAGCTGGAAGACTAACTGGTTGATGAGTACCAAGTCACCAACCGTCAAACTTCCACCGATGACCCCTGTGCACCCCATGTACATCATAGCAGTCAATGCCGTGGTAAAGATCAAGTTTTGACCGGAGTTCAAAAACGCCAATGACTGTGCTACTTTGACCTGCGAGTCCCTGTACTTGAGCAAAGAGGTGTGATACTTCTCCGCCAAGTAGTTCTCGTTGTTAAAATGTTTAACCGCCTCAAAATTGATCAACGAGTCCAATGCCACACTTGCAGCCTTATTGTCTGCCTTATTCGCCTCTCGCCTGAACTTAGTCCTCCAGGCAGTAGTTCTAAAAGTGAATATAGAGTAAAGCAACATCGTTGTAAAAGTGATGCCTGCAAAGGAGGCCCCGAACTGGTAGGTGAGAATACCACATACAACAGAAATTTCAAAACTGATGGGAATGATATGGAAAACCATTGCGCTAAGCACGTAAGAGATACCTTTACAACCCCTATCCATTGCTCTGGTGAGCCCACCCGTCTGTCTGCTCAAGTGCCAACCAAGATCTAGCTTCATCAAATGTTGGAAGGTTTCCATCGATACATTTCTAATGGCATTCTGGGCAACACGGGCAAAGACTGCGTTTCTCAACTCTCCAAGCAGTACCGCACCAAACCTAGCAGTTCCATAGCATACCACTGTCAGACCGATGGCACCCGGAAGAGCAACCGTTGGGTCAGACCAATCGACATTCATGTTATCCACGACCTGTTTGAAAAAGAACGGTACCTGTACATTGAGCAACTTGGCGCCTAGCAGAAGCACAAGTGCCAAGATGACCCTGCTTTTCACTTTAGTATCTCCCTTCGGCCATATGTAGTGGAAAAGATTACTTAGGATCTTTAGTTCGGATATTGTAGGAGCTTGAGTCTTCTGCTGCGGTTGCGGTTTGGGTGACTCCAATTTTAATTGATCTGCAAGTATAGCCTTCGGAATTTTCTTCTTTTCCTGGGATTGCCACCTACTGCATTGTATGCCCACTATGGATGAACTTTTGAAACCTGCAGTCCTTATAACGATGGGCATTCTTATCGCAAGCCTTCCTGACGGCAAAATGAGCCGAGGGAAGCAAGCAATGGCCCCACGAAGCATGTGAATACCGTTCACTATTTAACTTTTTCAACTTCAAAACCGTTGTGAAGCTCTTGCTGGCAATCATATATGTACTTCACAACTTCAACGCTCGGGCATCGATTTCAGACAAATGTTGATGTCGGGAGCGACTGCGATTTTTTTCGACGTAAAAAAATACGAAAAAATATGTGGTTATTCTTAAAGTCAGGACTATCATCTGATTATGACCTACATTAACTTGCAGCCATGTTCTCGTTCTAATATTAGAGGCAACATGTAAACACAATCTTAAAAATGCCTTATGGGTTCTTGTAAGTATGCAGTTCATAAGTTAGCGAGCCCTTTCTAACCTCTTAAAGGCAGATCTGCCTTTAAGAGGTCTGGGCAATTAGCGAAAATGAACTACGCAAATCTTGATAAGTAAAAAAATGAAAAATAAGGAAACACCAAACAAGTTTAAACGAATTTACTTAACATTTTAGGTTCATTGAAACAACAAGGGCAGATTCAAATCAATTCATCGGATGCTTAACGAAAAAAAATTATGAATATAGAAAATTTAATATTATTCACATGAAGATTTTATCTCTTTTATTTCTTCTTTTGAGATAGTTCTTTGATCTCTCCTTCGCAGCTACTGATAATATCACTGCTGAGTTCAATTTTTTTGGATAGATAGTTCAGTCTATCTTTGAACAACTTAGTTTCACCAGACTTACCTAGTGGACGCAATTCTTCTTCCCATTTCTTTATTCTACCCGTCTCGAAACCAACGACTTTCAGCAAATATCGCGTTCTTAAAATAGTGGACAATTCAGGGTCCTGCACCAAAAATTGGAATGCGGCCCTGAACAAAGGCTTGGAAGGCGATATCTCATGTGGAACACCTCTGTTTCTAGAAACACTGACGAGCCCGCTGTTTTCCAACTCTGTTATGCAGGTTTCCGGAGCCGCCTTAAACAAGTTTTTGAAGACAATGTCTTCAAAGGCCACAGAGGGCTGCTTGCTCAATATTTCAATCAATTCCCACGCCTGGGCACTTTTGATTGGATCATATTTGTCGCTAAGGAAAATCTGAGTGATTTGCTCCGAGGACTGTTCTACCATCTTCTCTAGAGCCTCCTTGGGTTCCTCGCCACTTTTGACACGGCGCACAAATGCCTGTAGATCCAGCATTCTACCTCCCAATGGATCCAAAACGTCATCAATCTCATTTATTTGTTGTTTCTCTTGCTCATACACCTGTTGGAGTAGCTGACCATCTCCTCTGGCTTCCGCCTCCTGATTCTGGGCCTCCAAAAAATCATGGAGCTGTGATAACACGTAGTTCCTCGAATTCTCTTTGGAAGCATCGGATAAGATCAGGGTCTTGAATACCTGGCTGGGCAGCGATTCAGATAGCAAATGGTTTGGAGAAACGGTTTCGGTCAAGAAAATTACATGGGCGACATTCATTTGCACCAGCATGGCGGCCCAATCAGATAGTTCCTTATAAATGAAACCATTCATTTCAGATCTTGCAGTAAATCTGTCAATGACAATTACTGGTTTTTCCTCAGGATGCTGTTGCAAATAGTCTTCCTCTTTCAAATTGATATCCCCGGCTTTCTTCGCCGCTGACTTGTAGCCTTTCAATGCAATGCGTCTAATAGACATCATTGCGGTTGTGAGCATGTTCCTGAATTGTGCCTCCTTCGTCTCGGACAATCCACTCTTCTGGCCTGTCAATCCTTGAACCATCAAATCTAAAACATTAGTCACCGAGTTCAGCCAGGGGAATATAGGAAAGTACCCAAGCTGGCTGGCCACATTCTTTAAAAACTTAGCATCTGTCCTGGATTTCACAAATTTGTCACAATCCAAGTACAAGACGTTCTCTCTTTCGTTCAACGTGTGCTGCATGACCAACTCGTGCTTTCCTGAGCCACGAGGGCCTCTTATCACGACGAAAGTATTGTTGTTCTCCTCTAACCACATTTTCAGATCGTTCATTTTTTCAATACGTTCCTCCCACAAATGTTTGTGGTTGGGTGAAGAATCGTCAGTGCCCCAGTAGTTTTTGAACTGCGACATCGTAGAAGACGTGAAGTTGATCAACTGTCTTACCCAGTGATTGTCCCATGAAAGAGAAAACCTGTGGGTTATCTTTTGCTCAATGGAAAACTCACGGATGGGTTCAAAAACGAGCACTGCAAAGATGGACAGAAGTGCAATGAGTACGGGGAGAGCAATTTTGGTGTGATTCATAAAGAAATTGTTTAGCATATGGTCACGCTTGATTCTTTCATATTCCACATGTAAAACAGTGTTGTGGATTTCAATACCGGACACACAGTTTTTAGCACAAATGGCACCTCTAAAGGACCTGTATCGAACCTTCGAAGGTTCGCCTGGCCCGGGCGACGGGTAGATGTCAACGATGGTGCCATACCGCCTAAAAAGTGAATACATATCCTCCTGTGTCAACGCTGGCCCCTGGAAGTTGACTACTACAGTCGTAGTGGGCAACCTCCTCAAATCTTCGATCCAAGGAGAACCTTTAACTGGAAAAGCAGCCGCCCGGGTGAAAAACGATAAGAGAGGCACGGAAGACTCTCTGACAGTATTCCGCTGTATCATCGTATTTGCCTGAGCTTTGGAGTATTGAGGGGGTACCAAAAAGGTGGCAAATACACCTCCGTCACGCTTCACAGGAATAGTAGATCTCAGTTCTAAACCACGAATAGGGTTGCTAGGAGGACTAGCATATCTCATGATCTTCTCCCTAACTGCCTCCCTCGATTGGTTCGTTATCAGTAGATTGTACCACTGTGCAGGGCTCCACAGAGATGCGGTCCTTGGATACACATTGTCGAAATATACTAAAGTCTCCTGCTCAGTCTTGTGAATAATTCCGGTATCTGTAGCAGTAGTAGAATCTCCAGCCTGCTCATCCTTCTGTTGAATCTCGCTAGAAACAAACCTCTTGGCTACACATTCCCTCATGGAAGCTACCATGGGCCGTGCTCTACCAGGGACGTACGATACGAGAGGTCTCAAACAGTTACGGGCAGAAACAAGTTTCTGCAGCATATTGGAAGGTCCAACCATGGGTAACATCCTCAAAAAGCCCCCCAAAAACTGCTGATAGCCCTTTACTTTGAGTTATACTGATGGATAGACTGTGATTCAGGAGCTCTGATACTTGAGTATTGAATCTTGCTTTAGTTCGGGTAATCGCTTCGGAGCAGTTTCTTTCCAATAATCCCCTTACCCCTGCCCTTTAAAAACAAGGAAAACTCGCTATTGAAGGAAATGGATTGTCATGAGCTATGTTGTTTAACTGGGATGGTGACGGCTAAATCCAGTTGAATTGCATTTAGTGGTGTTGAGGAAATTATACTAGGATAGATCTCTTTTTTTTTTCCCTTCATTATTCAGGATGAGTGAAGAAGTTACGGGGCATGTTAGTGAAGTCGTAGATTTGGGGAAAACAATCCATGATTTATTGCCACCTTTGAGTGAGGATCTTCAAACGGAGTCCGAAACAGAGGGAGGTTTCACCTGGCAGATTGAAGACTGGTTCAAGTTTAGTGCTGATAAGTATGTGTCCCCCCGATTCAAGATTGGAGAATTTGAATGGGACATACTACTTTTCCCCCAGGGAAACCATTCGAAAAGTTTAGCAGTTTACATCGAGCCTCATGCGAAGGAGAGGAAAAACGAGGAGACAGGGGAATTGGAATATGAGGATCCTGATTGGTACTGTTGTGCTCAGTTTACGATCGTTCTTTCTAGGCCGGGTGAGGATAAAAAAGTGCATATTGTGAACAGTTCGCATCACAGATTCAACGCCTTTGACACGGATTGGGGGTTTGCTAGCTTTATAGATTTGAATCATTTGAAGTATTCATCCAAGTCGAAGGTTTCTGGGCTACTCAACCAAGGCAAGCTTAACGTCACCGCGTTTGTCCGTATTTTGAAAGATCCCACGGGGGTTCTGTGGCACAATTTCATCAATTACGATTCCAAGAAAGTAACGGGCTATGTGGGGTTCAGAAACCAAGGTGCTACATGCTATTTGAATTCCCTTTTGCAATCTTATTTCTTCACCAAATATTTCCGCAGATTGGTGTACCAAATACCAACATCTAATGATGATCCAAATGACAGTGTCGTGTTGGCTTTACAAAGAGCTTTCTATCAGTTGCAAGTATCTTCCTTTCCTTTGGATACCATGGAACTGACCAGGTCCTTCGGTTGGGAAAACGTGGAGGCATTTACACAGCACGATGTGCAGGAACTGAATCGTATTTTAATGGATAGGTTGGAAACTAAGATGAAGGGCACTGCAGTTGAAAATAAACTAAATGAAGTATTCGTGGGGAAGATGAAGAGTTTTATCAAGTGCATTAATGTGGATTACGAGTCCTCGCGAACTGAAGACTTTTGGGACGTTCAAATGAACGTAAAGAACTTAAAGGGCCTTAAGGATTCGTTTGAGAATTACATTGAAGTGGAATTGATGGATGGGGAAAACCAGTATGCTGCCCAGGATTATGGCCTGCAGGATGCCAAGAAAGGGGTCGTATTTGAATCATTTCCCTCAGTATTACATTTGCAGTTAAAGAGGTTTGAATATGATTTCAACTATGACCAATTGGTCAAAATAAACGACAAATATGAGTTTCCAGAAAGGATTGATTTGTCACCTTATATGGATAAGGATATTTTGAATACTAGTCCGGGGCCCCGCTGGTATGAATTGCACGGTGTTCTGGTCCATACTGGTGATATTTCCACTGGCCATTACTACGCTCTCATCAAACCGGGGTTAGAAGATCAATGGTACAGATTTGACGATGAAAGGGTTTGGAAAGTTAGCAAGAAACAAGTATTTGACGAGAATTTTGGCTTTGACAGGTTAGCTGACGATAAAATTCGTACCATGACTAGGGAGCAATATCAAGAGTATTTTGTGGCCCGCCACACCAATGCTTACATGTTGGTCTACATCCAAGAGGACATGAAGGACACTATTTTGCAACCTGTGACTTCTGCAGATGTTCCTGACCATGTGGTCCAAAGTGTGGATAAGGAGAACAAGGAGCGTGAGATAAGGGAAAAGGAGATTAGGGAGGCCCATTTATATACTAACGTGCGGATCAATTCGATGAGCAATTTCATCAACTACCAAGGTTTTGAAACTTTCCCTAACGATCGCTCTTCGCTGTTTTCTGCAGACTTGAATTCTGAGAAGTCAATGCCAGTTAGCTTGCGAATTCCATCCAAATCATATGTTCGCGATCTTTTCAAAGATATCAAGGAGAGTTTGGGTATACCCTTAGAAAGGAACGTTAGATATTGGAAAATGGAATACCGCAGGAACGGCACAATTCGTTTGGATGAACCATTTTCCCTTAGTCAGGGAGATCAAACTCTGGAGCGGGCATTGCAAGATGACACTCCTCGGAAATTACCAACCCTGAACATCTTCGTGGAGGAACCGTACTTGGATGTTGCTTATCTGTTGAAGTTGAAAAGAGCAGGTCTTATAAACGGTTCAGAAGTAACTGATGAATTGGTGGATACCTTAAGGCAAAATATCGCGAACATGGTTCCTGAAGAGGATGCCCCGCAGATTTTGGACGACTCCAACCATCAACTTTTGTTTGTCAAAAAATTTGATCCACAAGCTCAAAGTCTCACTGGTGCCGCGTACTGTGCTGTCAGCCAACTAGATGAAGTCTCCACTTTGTCAAAAATGATTGCGGAATTTATTGAGACAGATCAAGAAATAGAGTTCTATGAAGAGTTGCAACCAGGAACCATCGAGCACGTATCATTGAAGGATAAATTTTATACCGCAGAGCTTTGTTCGGGTGACATACTTTCTTTCCAGGTTCCTGGCTCGGAGGTACCTGACGTTTTCCCAGTCTACGAAAACTTGAAGGAATTTTATCAGTATTTGAGGCATAGAATCAAATTAAAGTTTACCAAGATGCAGGAATCAGCGGAGGAATATGTTTTGAAAAACGATTCTCTTGACAGCTTCGAGTTTTGGATATCTGCACACGCCACTTATTCTGATATCGCCAGAGTTGTTTCGCAGTATACTCAAGTCTCGCCGGAGTATTTGAAAATTTTTGCTGTGTATGCAAACGGGAAATTCCCCATGAAATCAGATTCCTTTTTAAGTGATTACATCTTAAAGGATTTTAACTGTGAACTAACCCCTACATTTGAGTATGAAGTATTGTCCATGCGTTTGAAAGAATTGGAGCAGTTGAAATCTATGAAATTCTATTGGCTCAAAAACAGCTATATCCATTACCAAAGCTATGAGTTCAAAGTTACAATCAATTGTACAGTCGGTGAATTTTTGGATAAAATACAAGCTAAGATTGGTTTTTCTGATGAAGATAAGAGCAATATTTTACTTTGGACCAATTACAACTTCCATTTCAATGGGGTATTATCTGCAAACAGCACTCTCAAGAGCATTGGAAAATCTGTCTTTCTGTTTGGAAGAATTCTTCCCCAAGAACTTGCTTTGGTCAAACAATTGGATAGCATGAGCGAAGAAAATGGTGATGTGTCTATGATCGACGAGGAAGACTCGGGAATTAATGCTAAAAATGGTGAGACTAAAGTCGAAGGTTGTTTGGTGATGGTGGTGCAATATTTTAAAGACCCAGAAAATAGGCACGGAATTTCATTTCTTTTCAACCTCATTCCAGATGAGACGTTTTTGAAGACTAGAGCAAGGCTGCACGAGAAGTTTGGCTTAGGGCAAAAGGAATTCTCTAAGATTAAATTAAGGGTCTGGTATACAACACCTCATGGGCATTCTTTCAGGTCATTACAAGATTATACAGATGAAGAGCTTGATAAACTAGTCCTTTACAACATCATGAGCAATTTGGATTGCATCTACATGGACCATCCCGATAGGTTGAGATCTCAAAGCTCACATGACAGGCCCATGTTTATAAAGAGTTGAACCCAGCTATTTTGACTGGGATTTGAATAGGATTTCTATAAAAATAGTAAAACAAATTCCATTGTAACCAATGTAGAACTACAATATTTATGAATACACATATTTGCTTACAATTAACGCATTTTATTCCTATCCATATCCTTTTTTCTCAGTTCAGTACTACTCAACTTTTCTTTCCAGCCATCTTCCTGCTTTCCACCTAAAACGTTAACTACATGTATGTCTAGTTTGGAAAGACCTTTTGCAATTCTTGTCTTGTTCACAAATTTACCTCCTTCTACTGTTTCTCTGCTAACAACCAAACACTCAATCTCTGGAACCGCACCTGTAGGTCCACATACATCTTTTATGGGCACTATCTCCACCTTTAAACTAGGCTTGAGTAATGCCAGGAAACTCCTCACATTAGCACATCTTTGGTCAAAACTTTCTAAATACTCTCTGAATTTTTTTTTCAGTAGCAGATCTTGATCCGTGACACCAATTATCAGTCTTGAAGATGTTACAAAAGCTGCCGCAGTCAAGAGTATCTTGTGTCCGTCGTGGATGTGGTCAAAAGTTCCTCCTAAGGCACTTACTTGGTATTTTTCGAAATCTGAAGGAATTTCAGATGAGGTTTCCAACCAGGGAGTTCCCTTGGGTTCTTTAAATACTTTTAAATCCTTGTAAGCGAATCGTTCAGCCAACTTTGCTTCTGGTACAAGAAGCCAATCGAACTGCAAATCGTTTAGTGAGAATTGCTCAAGCAAAATATCAATTGGTATCATGTAAAGGTCCTGCGATAACAGGTAGTCTCTACTACTACTATACAGTTTCCCCAAGGCGATATCCATATCAGTGGAGAGTCGGAAATGGCCTGTAAGTATAATGCTAACCTGGCTAGAGCTGTCAAGTTTTAAATTACCTAACAAATTGGAGAAAAAACCGACTAGGGAACTGCAGTCCAGATTCCCTAGATCATGAATCACTAGACCAACTTTCATAGCTCCTTTTCTCCCTTGATTGTATGTTTGATTTTTTTTTTTGTTTGTGTGCCATATTGTGCCAACATATAGGTGAAGCGCTTGAAAATCCAGAGATGAGGTTGATGAGAAACTCATCATGACAGGGTTTTAACACTTGGAAATGGATGAGCAAACTTCCACAGAGCTTCAGAAAAATAATTGGGGTGCTATAGGCTCCCACCTAGATGCTGTTATACAGGGATTAGAAGACTCAAATTTGGAGAAATCGTTCAGAAGCCTGCTTGAGGTCAACGTGTTTCGTGGTAAAAAGCTCCTGGTCAGGTATGTCCTCAAATATCAGTATCAAAATGATAATCCTACCTTGTATGCAGCTTTCTGCAGTATGGTAAACTCAGAAATGCCTGAATATGGCCAAATTTTGGCTCAAGAGGCTACTCTAAGATTCATCGATGGGTTCCGCGAAGGAGATAATCGAAAGGCAATGACGATGCTTTCGATGTTAGCAGAAATGTTCAACTATGACATAATACATGAAATTATTGTTCTCCAAATTTTGCACGTTTTACTGGAGAACGTCGAAGAGATGTCGGTGAGACTCGTTATTGCACTTCTGCACATATCTGGTAAGCGTCTTTTAGAGCTCAGTAAAACTGCACATAACATGGTTTTCGAAAAATTAAGGGAACTTTTGCAGGAGGGAAAGTTGCCGCCATCTTCGGCTAAATCTTTGGAATCTCTATTTGACTTGCGAAGAGCAAATTACCAAGGTGTCGAATCTCAGAAAATACAGATACCTGAGGTTAAAATAAATACGCATACTTTTATGATTGATGAAGAGATACAAAAGTGTTCCAAGTCGCTAGGTAACTTTGAATATGATTCACAATTTTTGGAAACCGAAAAGTTGTACGAGGATTGGAAGATCCGAGTATTATCTACTTTTGAGAGCATAGAAGATAGGCAGCAGCCACCTATGATCGTTAATGATATGACCTCCAAAGATGACATAGAGTTTAAAAAGAAAATTTATTTGATCCTAAAGAGTTCTCTGTCGAGCGATGAAGCCGCCCACAAACTCATCAAACTGCGGATACCAGATGCAGAGAAATTTCACATTGTGGACATCATCGTGAAATCCAGCTACCAGGAACCTACTTTTTCGAAATTCTACGGATTACTATCCGAAAGGTTATGTGCGAGCCATAAAAGTTGGAAACCTGCATTTGAGCAAATATTTGCCGATAACTACGAGAATTCAGACGACTTGGAACCGGCACAGTTGAGAACCATAGGCAAATTCTGGGGTCATCTGTTGGCTTCGGATTACATGGGTTTCGAAGTGTTTGCTCAAGTGCATTTGAACGAAGACGAGACTAACCCACCGCAAAGAGTCTTGCTCAAATTTGTGCTACTAGAACTGGTAGCGGAGTTGGGTATCGATGAGCTGCAGGCCAGGTTCCAAGAGGAGTACATCCAGCCCTTTCTCTCAGAGTTGTTCCCACACGGTGATGGCTCTCGCATAAGGTACTCCATCAACTATTTTACTGCGATTGGGCTGGGTGTTTTGACGCAGCAAATGAGAGACCGCTTGACCATTGTGCAAGAAACTGGCATATCGACCGCCAACGACACAACGGAAGAGGTTCCAATCCAAGCCAGCGTGCTGAGGGAGTCGAATCTCCATAAAACGTCTGTACGTCACCCAAGAGAGAGATCTAGAACACCGCCAAGGAGAGCCAGGAATCGTTCTATTACGCCGCCTAGGAGAAGGAACCGATCCAGAAGTCCCTGCTAATCGAGTCGTAAAGGTAAAAATGATAAGCTTTTGAAGGTATCGAATAGGGCCGTATATTAGTACAAAGTAGAATCGCCAAATAACAGTTGGCGGTGATAGGAGTATAAAACAGCAATAACAAAAAAAAAACGTAAACCTCTACGATTGAAGGTGATGTAACAAAAAAAGTAGAAAGTAATGCAGCAATCTAGTTACTAGCATACTAGGGTATCTGTTCTTTCTTATCTCAATCTAATATTCATAAAACGAAGTAGGTAGTAGTGTTGTAGCGGAGGGGGGAAGAAGCGAAAGACTCTGTCAACATGACATAACATAGTTTGAAACAAAAAGGTATAATACGAGCCCATTTCACCGAACCTAACTGTCACCCAAGATACCGAACCATTTTTCAACGCCGTATTCACCATCAGCCTTCCACAAGTCGTTGTAAGCAGTGAAAACGTAAGTGTCGTCGCCGCAAACATCAAGGATGGCAGAAATAGCAGTCTTTTGGTTCGCTTCAGAGGGGACGGCAACACCGTAAGTGTCACCCTGAGAGGGCCAGCCGGACTCCGTAATGATGACATCCTTCTCACCGCCACAGGCCTCGTAAACTCTCTGGATCTGCTCCAATAACCAGGTACCGGCGTTAGCGGCAGTGGTGTACTCGTCGAAGAAAGCATGGGCATTAACAGCCATGTAGTCAGAGTAGTCACACAAATCTGGGTTGTTGATCACAGCGATGAAAGTGTCCACGGCGACCACGTCACCTGTGTAACCAGCAGACGTGAGCGCAGTTCTACCCTCGTCGACAAAAGTGCTCACCTCAGATGGGGTGTATTCACCACTGTTGACCAACTCGTTACCGATCGAGACGGTCACGATGTCATCCCAAGAACCGTACTGCTCGACAGCATCAGCAATGGTCTGGACACCGCTGGAAATTTCATCCATGTAGTAGATACCGACAAACAGCTTCTGAGAGTCGGACTTGGCCTGCAAGACATTGCTCACCTGGTCACAATCGACACCGTAAAGTCTTATGTTTGCGTAGCCGTCCAAGTTGGACAAATCGCTCTCCACGTCTGACAATGACTTACAGGAACCGTCGCTGTTGTAAGGCGAGTAGCTGATACCTTTGAAACCGGACGAGCCAGAACTGCCAGAGGTAGCAGAAGAGGACGAGCTTGCAGAGGCGGAAGCAGAGGTGGAGCTTGCAGAAGATGACGCCTCCGACGAGGAAGCTGTAGCTGACGACGTCGAAGCAGCTGCGGCAGCAGACGACGACGCAGATCCAACACTGCTGGTAGGAACTGGAGCATCACGTGAGACAGAGTTCGAAGGTGTTGTATAAGCAACACTGGACCCCGTGCTCAAAGTAGTTGGACCCGAAGCACCGGTCACCACGACAGTCACCTTGGCCTCCACCGTGTCTGTGACAACAGCACGCTTGTCCCTGTGGTGCTTGTGGGCGGGACCCCCAGCTGGTGCAGCCATTGCCGCACCAGCCAACAAAGAGCTGGCTGCGATCAAGTTGCTAATACGCATGTTATTAAAAAGATCGGATAGTTTGTTTTATCGAGAAAAAAAGAAGAGGCCTAAATGAACGACTTAGTTGGGTGGTAGGTCTCTCTGTTCTTGAAAAATTGTTTCCTAGCTGTTATCGTCAACTAAGAACGCTTAAAAGTTCGTCCATCCGTTTTCCCTTCTACTAATATAACAATCCGACGAAGCAATTCTCAAACAAGTATGTGGATGGGCAATTTTCGACCACCACCACACCGTCCATACACGAGCTACGCATTCATTCCATCAAGAGTAAAAAAAAATTGCTCCTATTACGACACCAACTTCTCACGATCCTGTTTTTAATTTCCCCAAGTGGTGGTCCAACATCACCGGATATCGAGGGAGAAGACGTTCCTCTGTGGACAGAAGGCTAAAAAGGAGGCCAATTGGGCGAAAAGGAATCTCTCGTTTCAGAAATGCCTGTGCAAACGGAAACACAGCGGTAACGCGACTCGAACCTTCCCGATGCGGTAAACGATGAAGTTTGAGACTTCAGATTCGGGTGCATTCCGAATCGGGTAGGAGTAATTTGCCGTGAGAAGAGATATATGGCACCGGCGCTTTGTGGAGTTGGGCGGCTAAAAGTGTTCAGCGGGCCGCGCAGAAAACGCACAAGGGAGAGGCCGCGGAGAACGCACTATATAAAGGGTGGCAAATTCGGTGGTGAGAAAAACATGCTTCCTTTCTCTTCGCATACACAAACAGTAAAACGTGAGACCAGTTATGGAGGGGTACTCGCCGATATCGTTGACAGATATCGACTACCCAGCATGGTGTCAGGACGATGAGGTCCCCGTTACCAAGGTGGAACTTAAGGCTATCTTTGACGACCTGGCGCGGAAGTTCGGGTTCCAGCAGGCGTCGAAAGAGAACATGTACCACCACCTGCTGGCGCAGTTGGACTCGCGGGCGAGCCGGACTACGACTCAGAATGCGCTGCTATCACTACATGTGTCTTATATAGGTGGGGAGCAGGCAAATTTCCGCAAGTGGTTTTTTGCCGCGCAGCTCGACCTGGATGAGGAGATTGGGTTCCAAAACATGAAATTGAGAGGCAAATCGCGCCAGAGAAATTTCAAGTTGGCCAAGAAGAGAGGTACTTCGATCAAGGAGCAGAATGATGAGTGGCAGGAGAGGGAGCAGGAGTTTATCAGCAATCATCCGAAGCTGGTACTGACGGCGGAACAGTTGGAGGACAAGGGAAGCCTAAGGTCAGCTGACTACAAGTGGAGGCTTAAGATGAAGCGATTAACACCTCACGAGATGGCAAGGCAGCTGGCGTTGTACCTGCTGTGCTGGGGTGAGGCGAATCAGATGCGGTTTGCGCCGGAGTGTGTGTGCTTTATCTTTAAGTGTGCGTTGGACTACGACGTGTCTACGAGCGCGTGTGTGACGGAGGCTCGGCGGTGCGCGGCGGGTGGTGACAAGGAAGACAAGAATGGAGAGGTTGAGGCTGAGGGTGAAGGCGCAGGTGGCGATGCCGATGCCGATGCCGATGCCGATGCCGATGCCGATGGCGCTGGCGCCTCCGCCGCACCGGAATTCACTTTCCTCCAAGATGTCATTGATCCATTGTACCACTTTCTCAAGACCCAACTTTACAGGAAAAACTCCAAGGGGAAATGGGTCCGTCGGGAAAACGACCACAAGGATATTATCGGATATGACGATATCAACCAACTGTTTTGGTACCCTGAAGGAATTGAAAGAATAGTTCTCAAGACGGGCGAAAGACTCGTAGACAAAAAACTCGAAGATCGGTACCTCCATCTAAAGGATGTCGAATGGTCCCGCGTGTTTTACAAGACTTACCGAGAGGTACGCAACTGGATGCATTGTCTCACCAATTTCAATCGGTTCTGGATCATTCACTTCGCGCCCTTTTGGTTTTTCACCACTTTCAACTCCCCGACCCTTTACACCAAAAATTACGTACAGCTGCTAAACAACCCTCCAACTTTGCAAGCCAGATTGTCAGCGGTAGCTCTGGGCGGGACAATATCCTGCCTCGTGCAGATTCTTGCCACTTTTTTCGAATGGAAATTTGTTCCTCGCGAGTGGCCCGGTTCTCAGCATTTGACCAAAAGAATGTGCGGACTACTGCTGTGCCTCGTCATCAACCTTGCACCGTCCATATACGTGTTTGGGTTCTTTGAATTGGACGTGCATTCCAGATCCGCCTACATTATCTCTGTGATACAATTCATCGTGGCGGTCATTACGACACTGTTTTTCGCCATCAGACCGCTGGGCGGGTTATTTGGATCTTATTTGAACAGGGGACGTAAAAAGAGAAGATATGTGTCTTCCCAAACGTTCACGGCCTCCTTCCCGAGACTATGTGGTCGATCCAAGTGGTTCTCATACGGGTTGTGGACCTTTGTGTTTTTGGCCAAGTTCATCGAGTCCTACTTCTTTTTGACGTTGTCGTTGAGAGACCCGATAAGGGTTCTCTCCGTGCTCAACATGTCAAGGTGTAGGGGGGATCAAATGTTGCAACTGTATTTCTGTCAATGGCAACCGCGTGTCACACTGGGGCTCATGATCTTGACCGATTTGGGCTTATTCTTTTTAGACACTTATCTGTGGTACATCATTTGCAACTGTATCTTCTCCATCATGCTGTCGTTCTCGCTGGGTACGTCGATCCTGTCACCTTGGAAAAACATCTATTCCAGATTGCCCAAGAGGATATATTCCAAAATTTTGGCCACTTCCGAGATGGATATCAAATTTAAACCCAAGATTCTCATCTCACAGGTTTGGAATGCCATCGTAATCTCCATGTATCGTGAACATCTACTCTCGATCGAACACGTGCAAAGGTTGTTGTACCAACAGGTTGATTCCATGATGATGGACAAGAGAACTTTGAAATCACCGACATTCTTTGTAGCGCAGGATGATTCCACCTTTAAAACGGCCAATTTTTTCCCCTCCAATTCAGAGGCAAAGAGAAGGATATCCTTCTTTGCCCAATCGTTATCCACGCCAATCACAGAACCGGTCCCCGTGGAATGTATGCCGACTTTCACTGTGCTAGTACCACACTACTCTGAAAAGATCTTGTTAACTCTCAAAGAAATCATCAAAGAGGAATCATCTAAAAGTAAGATCACGGTCTTGGAGTATTTGAAACAATTGCACCCCTTGGAATGGGATTGCTTCGTAAGAGATACCAAACTGTTGAACATTGAAAAAGATGCGGTTAATCGCATCTCAAAAGATATTCAGAAAGATAGTGAACAAGGTGACGGTGACAATGATAACGACAGCGAACAACAACAACAACAAACGGCGAAAAAAAATGCCAGTACTGGTGCCGTGACAGATAATGAGGACGAACAAGATCTCGTACAGAAAAAGATCAACGACCTTCCTTACTATTTTTTTGGATTTAGCTCTTCGGAATTTTCCTACACATTGCGCACCAGGATATGGGCCTCGCTGAGGGCTCAAACTCTTTATAGAACGATCTCCGGGTTTATGAATTATTCCAAGGCAATCAAGCTATTGTACAGGGTGGAAAATCCCTCCATGATTCAACTTTACGGCGATAATGTGGATGCATTGGAAAACGCACTGGCCAACATGGCTAATAGAAAATTTCGGATGTTGGTAGCGATGCAAAGGTATACCAAATTTAACAAAGACGAAAGGGAAGCCACCGAATTGTTACTGAAGGCGTACCCTACCATGTGTATATCTTACCTCTGGGAAGAACAACAACAAGAACCACCACCCTGCAAAGATGGCGAGGAAGTGGAGGGAGGAGCAGAAAAAAACGACCTCCATGACGGAGGTGAACCCATTTTCTATTCGTGCATGACCAATGGGTATGCAGATATCGATGCCGAGACCGGATTGAGGAAACCGATCTTTAAGGTTCGTCTCTCCGGGAACCCTATACTGGGTGATGGTAAATCGGACAACCAAAACCATTCGCTCATCTTTTACCGCGGTGAATACATACAGGTGATCGATGCGAATCAGGACAATTATTTGGAAGAATGCTTGAAAATCAGGTCTGTGCTTAGTGAGTTTGAAGAATTGGACATGGAGAGTACGATTCCTTACGTGCCCGGTATCGAATACGAGGAAGAGGCACCGCCGGTGGCCATCGTTGGCGCTAGGGAATACATTTTCTCAGAGAACATCGGTGTCCTCGGTGATATTGCCGCTGGTAAGGAGCAAACTTTTGGTACTCTGTTCGCTAGGACGTTGGCCGAAATCGGTGGCAAACTCCATTACGGACACCCAGATTTCTTGAATGCGATCTTTATGACTACTAGAGGCGGGCTGTCCAAGGCTCAAAAGGGGTTGCATTTGAACGAAGATATCTACGCCGGTATGACCGCCGTGTGCCGTGGGGGGAGGATCAAACATAGTGATTACTACCAGTGTGGTAAGGGTAGAGATCTCGGGTTTGGGTCGATCCTCAATTTCACCACCAAGATCGGCGGTGGTATGGGCGAACAGATGCTATCACGAGAGTACTACTATTTGGGTACCCAACTACCAATCGATCGGTTTTTGTCATTCTTTTATGCGCATCCGGGATTCCATTTGAACAACATGTTCATATCACTGTCGGTGCAACTATTCTTTTTGCTTCTTTTAAACTTAGGGGCCCTGAACCATGAAACTATCTTATGCAATTACAACAAGGATATGCCCATCACGGATTTGGAGAGACCGATTGGTTGTTATAACATCCAGCCAGCACTGCATTGGGTTTCCATCTTTGTTCTTTCCATCTTTATCGTTTTCTTCATTGCATTTGCACCTTTGGTGATTCAAGAGTTGTTGGAAAACGGTATATGGAGGGCGATTTCGAGATTCTTGCACCATTTGCTCTCGATGGCTCCTCTTTTTGAAGTATTTGTATGCCAAGTGTATTCCAACTCCCTTCTGAGTGACATCACATTTGGTGGAGCCAAATACGTTTCCACCGGTAGAGGTTTTGCCATAACGAGAATAGATTTTGCCATTCTCTACTCGAGATTTGTCAATATTGCCGTCTACACGGGGTTCCAAGTCTTCTTAATGCTGGTATTTAGCACGGTATCCATGTGGCAGCCTGCCCTGTTATGGTTCTGGATCACTGTCATTTCGATGTGTTTTGCACCTTTCATTTTCAACCCTCACCAATTCAATTTTACCGATTTCTTTATCGATTACCGAAATTTTATCCATTGGCTATCATCTGGTAACACCGAGTACGAGAGGGAATCATGGGGTAGTTTTGTCAAGAATTCGAGAGCAAGGTACACCGGTTATAAGCGTAAGACCATCAGCGACGTCTCAGAGCAGGACGGTAGGGACAGCAGTAAGGCCACTTGGGATAACTTGTTCATGTCCGAATTGGTCATGCCATTTTTGGTTCTTTTGTTTGATTTCAGCGCCTACATGTTCATCAACGCGCAAACCGGTGTTGCCAATGCAACAACTACAAACTCTGTCCTGCGTCTGTTAATTGTCACATTTATCCCCATATTGTTCAACACGGTTTTGCTGTTGATTTTATTCTTTGTCTCTCTGCTTGCCGGCCCCTTGACAAACCTGTGTTGCCAAAACAAAACTGGCTCCGTCATCGCTGCCATTGCCCATGCTTTATCGGTGGTGATCTATTTGGTGAGTTTTGAACTGATGTGGCTCTTGGAAGGTTGGAATTTTGCCAGAACGTTAATCCTTTTAATAACCTGTATCAACCTGCACATCTTTATGTTTAAGCTATTCACGGTGTTTTGCCTAACTAAGGAATTCAAAAATAACAGATCGAACTTGGCATGGTGGACGGGCAAGTGGTACAACACTGGTATGGGCTGGTCTGTGATCCTCCAACCGATACGTGAGTATTCCGTCAAGATCATGGAGTCAAGCTATTTCGCCGGGGATTTCTTTCTAGGCCATTTTCTGCTCTACATGCAAACGCCGTTACTTTTCGTACCTTTCATCGAGTATTGGCACCCAATGTTACTGTTTTGGTTAAAGCCAACTAGCATTATCGCTAGTAAAGTGATCTACACTAGAAAGCAGAGGAAGCGCCGCAACACTATCGTCAGGAAATATTTCATGCTTTACTTTCTCATATTAGGGATTCTCTTGGCGATGCTGGTTGCCCCATTTTCCGCGAACAGAATGATACCTGATTCGACCAAGTTTTTCTTGGGTACACCTTTGGCAGGCGTGGCCCAGCCAAACGGTCAAAATAACAACGATACAGGGCCGAATGCGCCTCCCACGATATTGACTACCACGCCACCTATGCCTCAATTTAGAACGGTTCCATAAAACGAAAAAAAAAAAAAAAAGTGTGTGTGCGTGTTGCAACTCGGTGCAGCGCGATGCGATGCGAAAAGGAAAAGGGAGATCTGTTTTGTTTTGCGACGCTCCAACGCGACCTACACGAAATTATTTGCTGCTTATGCTGCTTTTTTTGGAAACACGGGAAATGACGACTACGAAAAAAAATGATAAAAAGAAAAAAGAAAATGCTGGGAAACTACTACTAGCATTTCTGAGCTGGTTTTTTTAATAAATATATTTTGGCGGTTTCTACCTCGGCCTCCCCCACCGTATCTGGCAAGTCGTAAAACTAAAAACAAGCCTCGACCCCTCGCCCCGGTGCGTGTACGTGTACGTGTATGTGTGTGTTTTGTGTTATCCATAGCTTGGTGAAAAATCATTTATATACCCGACCTATTCCTCAATTTCAATCATCTATCCAGGAGTCTGTTTCGAGCTAGTTTATTCTATTTCCCTCGTTAGCTTTGAATATTTCCCCCATTCTCTCGTTAAGAACAACCACAGAGCGGACTTAGTACCAATGTTGTTCAACACTTTTTCCACTCTGGCACTTGGTGCGCTATACGCCACCACTGGTGCAGTTGCCTCTAGCAGTAGCGATCTACCAGCTATCGAAGTTGCTGGTAACAAGTTCTTCTACTCCAACAACGGCTCCCAATTCTATATCAAAGGTGTTGCGTACCAAGCGGACACTGCAAACTCTTCGTCCGATTCCACTATAAATGACCCATTGGCGGATTACAGCTCATGTTCCAGGGATATCCCATACTTGCAAAAACTGCAGACCAACGTGATCCGTGTCTATGCAGTCAACACATCTTTGGATCACACCGAGTGTATGGAAGCACTTAATGACGCTGGTATTTACGTCATTGCCGACTTGTCTAGTCCAAGTGAGTCTATCGACAGAAGTGATCCTACCTGGACTACTGAGTTGTACGACCGTTACACCAGTGTGGTGGACTCGTTCGCTAACTACACTAACGTATTGGGTTTCTTTGCCGGTAATGAAGTGACCAACAATGCTAGTAACACCGATGCATCAGCCTTTGTCAAAGCTGCTATTAGAGACACCAAGTCGTACATTAAGGAAAAGGACTACAGAGCCATTCCAGTCGGTTACTCTTCCAACGACGATTCGGACACCAGAGTCCCCATGGCTGACTACTTCAGCTGTGGTGGCACTGATGACAGAGCTGACTTCTACGGCATTAACATGTATGAGTGGTGTGGTGATTCCAACTACGTCTCGTCTGGCTACCAGGCTAGAACTGAAAACTTCAAGAACTTGACGGTCCCAGTCTTCTTCTCCGAATACGGTTGCAACGCCGTTCAGCCAAGAAAATTCACCGAAGTGCAGGCCTTGTACGGCGATAACATGACCAGCGTATGGTCAGGTGGTATCGTTTACATGTACTTCCAGGAAACCAATAATTACGGTCTAGTCTCTGTCGACGGCAGCAAGGTCTCGACTTTATCCGATTTCAACTACTTGTCGAGTGAGTTGGCCAAGATTTCTCCAAGTTCCGCTAAGAATTCTTCGTACACCGCTTCTACTAGTACTATGTCCTGTCCTGCCACTGGCAAGTACTGGACGGCTAACACTGCTTTGCCACCTACTCCAAACTCCGGCTTGTGTGACTGTATGGAAGATTCGTTGTCCTGTGTGGTGGACGGCAGTGTAGACGAGGATGACTACGGTACGTTGTTCAGTTACGTTTGCGATGAGGTCGACTGTGCTGGTATCACCGGTAATGGTACTAGCGGCAAATACGGTTCCTACTCCTTCTGCAGCGCCAAAGACCAACTGTCCTTCGTCCTGAATTTGTACTACGAGAAAGAGGGCGGCAGCAGTTCTGCCTGTGACTTCTCCGGTTCCGCCTCTCTGAAGAGTGCCACTACTAAATCTTCGTGTTCCTCCGCTTTGAAGGCGATTGGTAGCTCTGGTCTAGGTTCCACTAGCAAGACTGCCTCTTCCGGTGCGTCTTCCGCCTCTTCCGGTGCGTCTTCTGCCTCTTCTGGATCTGATTCTGGTTCGTCATCTTCCTCTAGTTCAAGCAGCGGTGACTCTTCTTCAAGTTCCAAGAAGAGCTCCAGCACTGCCAGCACCAAGGAGAAGAACTTCGCCGCCGCCTCGAAGGCCAGTTTGGCCCAGGTCATCTTATCCTTTGTCACTACTTTGGCTGTGGTTGCCGGTGCTGGTTTTGCCTTGGCTTAATCCTTCCACAGAAAGGGATCAAAAAATGTAATTCATACCGTATGTAGGTTTTTTTTTTTTCCAGAGGTGAATTAGTATGATCTTTATCGAAGGAAATGTATAGTAAGTAAATAATGTGAAAAAGTTTGGAAATAAAAAAAAATTATTTTACATAAACCGGTGAGGCCATTCGTTTTATTATTTATTGTCTGTAACCATGAAGATCTCTTTGAGTGCCCGGGGGTCCATGGTCGCGGCTCTCTTTTGTCTTATCCATCTGGAGCGAACCGACAACCTGGTTGTCTCCGGTGCAGGAGATTCGCGCTTGAGTGTATCCTTTTTCGTCTTATGCTTATGCTTATGCTTCCTCTCTTTCTTATGCTTCTCCTTCTTATGCTTCTTTTCCTTCCTCTCCTTTTTCTCTCTCTTTCGTTTCTTGCGCTCCTCTCTATCTTCTTCAGCCGGTCTCTTGCAGGACTCAGTCGTCCCAGTCATGTTCGAGTACTGTTTCAAAGTCTTCGTCTCTGGGTCCCAAGTACTCGCCAATACGTCCCCCTGAACAAAATGAACCCCCCATCTGCCATTGATGACTCTGTCCACGCGTTGTCGATCCAGCTCTTTGGAGACTTGCTCCTCCTTGCCGTTCAGTCGCCCCAGTAGCCTCTGGAATACCTCCAGTCCAGCACACTCGCCGTCGTCTATCGCGTCCCCACCACCTTGGCGCCTCGTCTTGGCTCCCAGCCCCAAGTTGTCATCCTTTATTGAAACCCTGACGTGACTACTCACAGACTCGTGTGGCATCGTGCCTAGCCCCATCCCTGGCCTCCAGCCATATTTCTCCAACTGCAGATGCCCAAACCTAGATGTGTCGTTGCTCCATGTTGTGTTTCGAGGATCAAGTCCAAACCGCTGTTTAACTTTCGCACCACCCAGCCCCATGCTGCTTGTACAGGAATTCTTTTGTTCAATTTATTATGTTCAGGCTCATCGCGATGAGCTTGATCATTATTTTTTTTTTTTTTTTTCACAGTGTTCTTTTCGTCTTTTGTCACGTTGAAAGTCGCATCAAGTTTCTCCGCGACCTGCTGTAAAATGGAGTGATCTTTCGACCCTTAGCCACCACCAGCTTTTATTGAAAAAAACTGGTGAAACCAACCCGCTTGTGTGTTGGTGTGACCCAAGGGTGATCTTAATCACCCCACTTGAAATTTGGGGAGCGTGTGGTTGCTTTTGGAGCCATTCCTGCATGGTATAAAAGGGCTGCCTATTGTACTTGTATTCCCCTGTCTCGGTTTTACCGTCTCCCTTATATCTTGTGGAGATAATTATTGATTACTTCTTTTCTAATCAGCAACATATAACACATTTCTTCATGTTTTTTACTCAGGTTTTGAGAGCTTCCGCTTCTTACACACGCAATCAGGCTGCTAGGTCAGCTGGAGGACGCCTTGGACAGCCTTGGGCCGTCTCAGAGGCCAGGAGACTGGGCATCGACGTACTGGGCTGGGCTGGCACATTGTCTGCTATCCTGCTGTGGCCCAGCCTCGTGGAGTACAGCTCCCCTCATCACCACGCCAGTGGGAAGGCAATTGGCCACTGAGAGGCAACCGAAATCTATTTAACGACTATTATTTTATATTCAGATATTCCTTATAGTGTAATATTTTGTGAGCATCGACTAGTTGGAGTTGGGACGGGCCTTTGGCCCCCAGTTCTTGGTGGGGTTTTCCTGGTACCTGACGATCTTGAGCTTTCTGAGCGACTCTATCTGGCCGCTCTGGTCGTTGGGTTCGAAGGAGAGTTTGGAAAAATCATAGTCGCCGAGCCAGGTGGGCATACGCGACAGAATCTTGTGTCCCACTGTGGTCTCTTTCAACTTGGCGAGCTTGCCTTTGTCTGGGTCGCTCTGGGACAAGACATACCAAATGGCTTCCCAGGGAGCGTCTGTCTTGAGTGATGACGGCTGCGCATGCGTGAGGGAGCAGTTGTACCCTAGCGATCCCAGCCCAGCGACTATTTTCTTGAGCGGTGGCACTTGTAGTTTCAAGATGGACGACAGGTGGTTGGGGCTGAAGTAGAAGGGCGAATGCGACAGTTCGTTTTTGGCCAGGTTCAGCATACCTTCAAGGCGGCGCCTGGTGCCATAGATGCTGTCGTCGTGCTGCGCATTGATCTTGAGCACCTGGTCGATGAACTCTGTGTTGTGCAGCGGGCCGCCGTACATGGGGCCCGCCAAGTGATAGGTGCCGCCGCAGAATTTACATTTGGCATCGACTGGAGGTCCCTGGGCCACAGAGTACTTGCGCATGGCCTTGTTCTTTTTGGTGGTCCTATCGGTGACACGGCCCAAGGGCTGGTGGTGGTAGGAGCCACACTGTGAGCAGTGGTAGGTGATTATGGTGTTGGATTGCAAGTTCTTGACCTCGATGGGGCTCGTGCGTACTCTCACAAATACACGCACGTAGAAATCGATGCTTAGACAGAGTAATGGCTCCACGCATTTCTTGTATTTGGCAGCGGTTTGGTTCAACAGGTTTATCACCAATCTGAGCGCGCTCTCGTGCGTGGCTTCGTGTGAGACCATGTTGACTCCCCCGTAGAGTGCGTAGCATTTCTCAGGGTACCCGTTGCCCGCCAGAACGGAGAGGTCGGTGCAAGTCACCAGCATCAACCCACCATCCTCTACCGTTTGCACCGCGGAGTCGATAAACGGTGTCACGGTGCCATACGGGTCGAGATCCACCACGTGATAGCGATTGTTGTGGGCCTTGTTCTTGTACATGAGCACATTAGCATCGTCTATGTTGGGCTTTACCAGATGGTCGACGTGGTTGAACTCTGCGTTGCGCCTAATGGACTCGACAGCTTCCGGCAGAAGATCGTTGGCCAGCACCTCCTTGACGTGCGGGATCTCATGTGCGTATCGGATGGCTCTCAAACCTGTGGCAGACAACGCTTCGAGGATCTTTATGTAGGACTTTTCTGCGTCGGCGTCGGCATGGTCATCGACCCGTCTGCGTTTACTACCGAATTCCTCATCCGTCTCCGCAACCTTACTGCGACTTCTCTTAGACTTCCTAGCGGGCTGACCGTACATTTGATCCCATGCCTTGATGCAACAGACGCTAAGATCCCTGTTAAACTGCTGAATAGGGTTGTAGAAGACGGTTCCGTTCTTAGGGAAAAGAATCTCTGCCTTGCCCTCTTTGACGATGTTGTAGTCCTCTGGGTTGATCAGATTCGAACCATTTCCTGTGAGCCTGCCTTTCAGCTGCTGCAGCGCCGCTCGAAGCATCTTTCTGTCGTTGGTTGGTTGGTGATGAGCTAGCTCATCGAGGTCGAAGTTGGGCCAACTTTCAGGTGAAAATTGACTGAAAAATTTCAACGTATGCAAACATATCGGAAGGCCAGCAAACACTGAGTGTACATCTTTCTCGTTTGCCATGCCCCCCAAGGGTTGGAGGAAAGATGCTCAGGGCAACTACCCAACAACGTCGTACATTAAGGAGCAGGAAAGCGTCACGATCCAAGACCTTTTATTCATCAAGGGCGTTATAACCCATCTGGCCAAGGACGTGGACCACGGTGACAAGAAGATGATGATCAACAAGGATGCGATATTGGCGCTGCAGCGCAGCGCCACGGTTTTCGTCAATCATCTGCTCATGTTTGCCAGGGAAATCGCTAAAGGGCAAGATCGCAAGAGCTGCAACATCAACGACGTGTTGGATGCGCTGGATCAGGTGGGATTTGGAGGTTTCAAGACAATTCTCTCTGCCAAGATGGTGGACTATCAAAGAGCGTTGGAGTTGAGAAAGATTAATAGAAGTAGAAGGCCTGCACAGCCCTCAGACGCACCAAAATCAGATACAGAGCCAGACACTGCGCCAGACACTGCGCCGCAGTCAGACAATGAAGAAGAATCAAACAAAACCAGACGAATCGACCATTCATAATGCTACGTAAAACAAAAAAAAACTGTACACTTTCATTAATCCGTGAAACCCACCCCATTCCTATCGTATGTAGAAGAACATGATCAGAGCCCCGATGCACAGGATGCTGGTAAATATCAGCAAAGTGATCCCCTTGGCACGGTGCCACCACATCCGCTGCCTTATGCGATTGGCCTTTCTTTTGAAAGTGTGGCTGTTGTTGTTCAACTGAGAGGTCTTGTCCGCGAGTAATGACAGTCTTTCCTGGCGCTGCAAAAATTTGTCGATGTTATCATTCATCACTTGGAAAATGTCCTGCAGATCTGACTCGGTACCGTCACCATGGCCACTGGTGTCTCTGTAGGAGGCCAATTCCTCGTGAAATCTGTCGAGCACATTCCCGATCCTCTCCTTTAATTGCACATCGTTGGTAGCCACAGGCTCCTCCTTGAGCTCACTGAGCAGCCTGATGGGTAATATTTTGGGCACCGCCGTCTTGGTAAAGCTTACTAACACGACTAAGCCCTTTTGCCCATCTGCGGGCGGGGCAGTGGTATAATAGCAATCGTAACCATCAATCAAGTGAAGCGAGAGCTTCGTCACTTTATTGCCCTGTACATGCACTACTTTGGGTAGCACCATGTCGTGGGTCAACCTCTGGAACAGCTCTTTGGAACCGGCAGAGACCCCAACGGATCCGTAATTGGAAGCGTCATCATCCACTTGCTGGAAACAACAGGCCTGAGTTTTTTGGTTCTGTATAACTTCCACGTACGATACCTGGAACCTCTTCATAAGCATTCTGCACCTTCTGAAATTCAGAACTGTTAAGTCGCGAGGGTGTTGGTTAGTTAGTTGTGTGTCATTATAAGAGTTCGAACAAGACTCCCCCTTTTTCAATTGTAGGTTATGAGAGAAAAAAAAAAAAAAAAAAAAAAAAAAACTGAACAATTCAAAGTCATTATAAGGGTAAAA